>LPNX010420434.1:0-58797 GCA_001517045.1 Pseudotsuga menziesii | reverse complement strand
CTTTCGAGCTGAGAGCTGCCGCGATAAGGCTCTACGAGAATGTAATTGCCAAGTTTAAAAGCAATGAGGGGTGGTCGAAAGATATTAAGTGTAATATCGAAGATATTAAGTGTAATATCGAAGTTAAGCAAGGTTGCCCCCTCTCCCCTACCCTTTTTGGCATTTACATTGATAAGTTAGAGGGTTGTTTAGAAGAAGCAGGTTGTGCTAGTACGATCTTAGTAGGAATAGTCATCATCCTTCTTCTTTGTGCTGACGATATTGTCCTTATGGCAAGGTGTTCTTATGATCTTGATAAGCAGCTTCGACTCCTCAAAGATTTCTGCTCTAACATGGGTATGACTGTTAACACTGACAAAACAAAAGTTATGATTATCAAATCCAAGAATGATACATACGCTAATTTTATGTATGACAATAACAACTTGGAGGAAGTGTCTTCTTACAAGTACCTAGGAATTGATATTCATCACAAGCTCAACTGGAACTATAGCATTAAGAAAAGGATTAACGGAGGGTGGAAAGCTTACTTTGGTCTTGAAAATAACTGTAAAGCTGCAAACCTCATGATGTGGGATAAAAAGAAACTCCTTTCTGAAACTCTAGTCACTCCTGTCATCTTGTATGGGTGTGAGGTTTGGGGTTGCAGCATCTCTAGAGAATCCTGGAGAAAGATCGAGCAAATCCAGAAGCGTTTTATAACTTATAACCTCAAAATAAAAAACAATACACCCTATCCATTTCTCCTTATAGAAGTGGGTCTTTCCCCCATCGAGAGCCTAGCTATGACTAGACTCTTGTTATACAAGAACAAAATCAATAACACGGGAGACCATAGACTCCCTAAGATAGCTTTAAACTCCAGCCAAAACCACTTAAGGCTCAAGCGTGGGTGGTATAAAGATACCAAGTCTTGGTTAAATCACTGGGAGATCGATGAAAATGTTGCTTTGCAGAATATTAATAACATTAAAAATATTATTTCTTCTAAGTTTAAAGAAAAATTGTGGTGTGAGAAAGATCTCGAGGCTAAAAGAAAATTAATATATTATAAGGAGGTCATCAACCCTACTCTGGAAGATCAAAAGTATCTCTCTGTTTTGATCAGTACTAAGAAAAAAATTAACATAGCTAAGATAAGAACGAACTCGCATGAGCTCCATAGTGAAACTGGTCGTTGGACAGTCCCTAAAACACCCTGGGTAGAAAGGATCTGCCACCTTTGTGAGAGTAAGAACATTGAAGATGAAAATCACTTCCTCTTAGAGTGCCCTGCGTACACCCACATTAGATCCCAGTTTCATAATCTTTGTTGCAATACCGACTTTCCTAGCCTTTTAGCCTGTCAAAATTATAGTAAGCTCGGGACGCTTCTCTCCAAGCTCTTTGAGCATAGAAATATAACTTTAAAGCAAACTAATTAATTCTCTTATTTAGGTCCGATAAACCAAAGTTTGGTCTCAGGAGACGTTAACCATCATCATCATCATCATCATCATCATTATAATAACTACGAGACTCGTTGTTCACTTAACCTTATACCCTAAAAATCTAAAATTACCTTGAATACCATCCTCATTCTTAATACATACTCTCTTGAAAAAGTTATTTCAATTAACTATAATTTTTATATTGTATATTTTTTCTTTCAATAACGAAACAAAAATGTTACCGTGTCTAGCATTTTATGAATTGATAAATCTTATTCACAAACTAACACAGGGATGATTCACTAGTATAACATATGTTTTATTCATATGGATGGATAATAATCTTCATATGTATATGGATGGATAATAAGGAAGATTAGAAAAACTAAATTATTTCTTCGTCCAAATGCATATTTTCATGGGTAATAAGAGAAAGATCAACTCAAGTGCGTACAGTTTTGGAAACTAAGAAAAAAATCGTAGGCTATTTGTATGAATGGATAATAAGGAAAATATTTTATTCTTTATTAATTTGGTATATATATATATTAAAAAGTTGGTTTTTATTATCTTTATTACTATTTCATAACTTTATTTATATATATTTTTGTATTTAATTATTAGTATAGCTACTTGACTCGTGAATATGGATAGATTACAAGTGTTATTAATAAAATATCAATTATACGTTCTTTCTTTTTTTCTGGTTAAATAAGTTATATTGCATAAATTGATGCATCATCTAGGAATTGTCTCGAAAAAAATATAAGAACTTGTTCACCCCAAAATTTCACATAAAAACACCTATTAGTGTAAATATGTCCTTGTATTAATCTGTTTTCAAATGTCCTTAAAACACGTTCCATTAAATATTCTTATATTTTTTTAACACTCATATTTATGGTGATAGATGTTTTTATTTGAGATTTGGAGTGACTACAACCTATGCTTTTTCATTTACGAACGAGGATGAGACAAGTGTATTATCGAGATTGATTTGATGGTAGTCGTTCAAAATTTGAAATAAACAATTAGATATATATATATATATATATATATACACACACACGGTGGTTGATGAATGGATAATTGGTAGTCATGCATAGATAACTCATAGTTGATGAATGAGTAACCAAGAGTTTATGGCAGATAACTAGAAGAGTGTGAGATAAAAAAATAAAATAAAAACTGATAGTTGATAAATGAAGAACATGAAGAATTTTGGTGATAACATGTAGCCAAGCATGAATAATTAAGAGTTGAACCCGTTTATAATTCCAAACTATCATCCTTTCCATCGTTATCTCTCAATCATTTGATCCTTATCTACGTGATCCAACCACAAACTATGTAGATGTGCTAGTTACATATCTATTTCTTTTTATTATTATATTATTTTAAATTATAAATACGACTTTATCCATTTTTCTTTCACATCTACCTCTAGATATTTATTTCATTATAATATTATAGTTAGCACTTTTAAAAATCAATAAAAAACCATTAATATAACGTTATCAATAAATTTGTGTTGAATTTGATTTGTTCAAATATTCATAACATATTACATTTATATCCATTTTTCTTTTATTGAAATATTTTTAAATATTTATGCCGCAGGTTATTTATAAACGTATATATCTTATATATTTTCACATTAATTTATTTTTTATTTTTAAATATATATTTTTATTTTTTTTATTTTTAAATATCCAGAAAACATGTCAATATCTTATTATAATATTTTTATTTTTTATTATTAATTTATTTAATTCTTAATATATTTATTTTGTGATGACAATGCGATATTACATTTAACAAATGTCTAAAAATATAAAACAATAATTGTGTTAATTGCACTCTTCAATTATTGAGTCAATATGATATAAGCTAAGATTAAAATAATCACAAGAAATGGTTTATTTACAAAATAGTCAATTAATTGGACCATAAAGTTAGTCATCTCTAATTTAAAAACATTTTTAAACCATCCCATACACAAAAACATTACCGGTCTATAAAAACCTTGATATATTGCCTTCAAGAAAATACAATTACTTAAATATTTGTCTTCCCATAAAAGATGGGGTAGACCCATCCTTTGTCACAATGATGTCAACAATACCTTCTCAACCATCCACCTCATGTTTCAACAAACCATCCACTAATCCATTCGTTTCTCTAAAAATATGGTTGCAAGAGAAGTGACAAACTTAAGAAGTTGAGGTGCATTTACCTAATCTACGAGATGTGTTATCCCAACATTATGATTTTTAAGCTCCTTGTAACCCTTCCAACAACCAATTATGTGTCTCCAAGGATCTGAATTTAGTTATCCTTCTGTCTACAACTACCCGTATCAAGATAAGTATAGCCAAATAGAGAAACCAAGGAGTAAACCAACAGAGCACAAAAGCTCGCTCAAACACACAGGAAGAGAAACACTCAACTCATTGAATTAATGAAATAAAGGTTACATATATAGAAAATTGATAACCTAATCTAGATCCAATAAATGTGGATAAGATCCATCAGCTTAGGAGCTATTTGAACAACAACACTAGATATAGAAAACATAGAAGATATTTCTGCATTAAATCTAACAGCCTCCCTTAATACAGAAATGGATTTTTGATAACACATAATTTCTTCATAAGATCCTCAAAATGGATCCTTCCAACAGGTTTAGTAAAGACATCAGCAACATTTTCACTTGTGTTACAATAGACGAGTTCAATTTCTTGAGACTCAATCTTTTCTCTGACAAAATGATGCTGCAACTCAATATGTTTAGATCTGGCACGATAGACTGGATTGTGTGCCAGCTTAATTGAGCTTTGATTGTCACACTGGATTCTGGTAGCTTGTTTTTGTTGTGTTCCAATCTCTTCAAGAATGCGCCTCAACTAGATGGCTTCACAAGTGGCATTGGTTAAAGCTTTGTATTCAGTTTCTGTGGATGACAAAGAAATAGTTGGTTGTTTCTTGCTACTCCATGGTATGACTCCCGAACCAATATGAAATGCATATCCAAAAGTGGATTTTCTGTCATTAGGATTTCCCGCCCAGTCAGAGTCAGAGTAACCTGCCAACTGAACATCAGATACATCAGTATATAAAAGACCATAATCAACAGTTCCTTTTAAATAACTTAGGACTTGCTTTGCAGCTTTCCAATGTGTTTCGCATGGCTTAGCCAAGAACTGACTAAGGACACTGACAGAATATGATAGGTCTGGCCTTATAGTAGTGAGGTAGTTCATACTACTAACTAGTTGACGATACAAAGTATCATCAACTTCTTTAGATCCATCATTAGTGTATAATTTGACATTTTGATCCAAAGGAGTGGATACATATTTGCATTAACTCATTTGAAATATGTCAAGTATTTCTCTTGCATATTTGCTTTGAGTGATGAATGTTTTACCAGATTCTCTCCAAAAAAGCAATGCCTAAACAATAGTGTAAGTCACCAAGGTCTTTCATTTCAAATTCCTATGACAAATTACTTTTAATATTTGCAACTAATTGATATGCTCCACCTGTGATGACAAGATCATCCACATATAGGGATATCAAGCAAACATTTCCCTATTTATCTGATTTAATATATAAGCTTGAAGCATTCTTACTTTTGAGAAATCCTTGTTGTTTGAAGAAGGTGTCAATCCTGATGTACCATGATCTAGGATCTTGTTTCATTCCATATATCGCTTTCTTGAACCTGCACACAAGCTGCTCCTGTCCTTTGTGAACAAAACCTTCAAGCTGCACTAAGTATACTTCCTCTTTTAAATCACCATTTAGAAAAGCGGATTTGACATCTAATTGGTGTATTCTCCAGTTATGTTTAGTAGCTAGTGCAACTAACAATCCGATAGTGTTTAACTTAGCTACTGGTGCATAAGTCTCTTCAAAGTCAATCCCCTCTTATTGAGAATAACCTTTTGCAACTAATCTTGCCTTGAACTTGTCAATACTACCATCTGCTTTAAGTTTAGATTTGAATAGCCATTTTGATCCTATGGGTACTTTATCTTTGGGTAATTATACTAAATCCCAAGTTTTGTTTCTCATAATAGAATTATATTCTTCATTCACTGCAGTTACCCATTCTTCCTTATCTTTGGTTTGTTCATAATTTAATGGCTCAATGACATTCACTATACTAGTCATCAGGGCATAATCTCTAAACTTTACTGGAGGATGAGTTTGACGAGACGAACTTCTAGGTACTACAGTACCTATTGGAGTTCCATCCATAATTATTTTGTCTTCTACTATTTCATCATCTGAGGCAGTATCACTCATGCTTGATTCTTATTCCTGAACTTGCTGCTATTCTTGCACCTGCTCCTGATCCTGCACTTTTTGAAGAAATTTATCTATTCTGACATGCTCATCTGGGATCAGTTCTTCATTAGCATTATTCATCCTATTACACATATCTGTATTTTCATGAAATACAACATCTCTACTAGCAATCAATTTGTGTGAACTAGGATGAAACAATTTGTATTCTTTCTGATCATCACAGTAGCCAACAAAAATACATTATATGGATTTTGCATCCAATTTCCTTTTGTCATCTTTAGGTATGCATGCAAAAGACCTAGAGCCAAATATTCTTAAATGACTAATTTCGGGTTTATAGCCATAAAAGACTTCAACTGGGGTTTGAAGTTCTAGTTTCTTTGTTGGACTCCTATTCTTTAGGTACACAACAGTGTTAATTGCTTCAGCCCAAAAGCCATTAGGATCCAGTGGGTGCTGATTTTGGTGTCCATAACTTCGTATTTTCTGTCATCCCAGAGGGTTCCTATACCCTCGGATGCTCCCTTGGAGCTTAACGCAGCAGTTCCATTTTTTTTCCAAAACTTTTTACTAATTTGGAGGAATGCAGTCTCCTCCAGCTTTGTTTCCTGGATCAGCAAGATGTCGGGTTGGTGTAGGGATATTAGATCAGTCATAGCTTCTTCCTTACCTTTGCTATCGAGCCCTCTACAATTCCAGGAAATTACCTTCATTACTTACTTTTGGTGTTCGCGGGCGTCCCTTTCGAGGCATGCCCGTGCTGGCAGGTGTTTCTTGGATTTTTCAACAGTTTTTCCAAGGTTAGCTGGGACCCTTCCAGCTTGTCCTTGTAGGTTGCACGCTCCCTTTCTTCTTTTCTAGTTTTCCTCCCTTTTGTTTTATTCATTCTTGGGGTTATTATTTCAATTTCCCCTTCTTCTTCCTCTTCCTCTTCCGAGTCCGGGTCTTCATCCGATTTCCCGTGACTTTCTCCTTCTTTAGTTTCTGTTGTATCTTCCTCATTATCTCTCTCGTGATCCGAAGTGACTATTTCCAGTTCTTTGGTTTTTTCATGACTAGCTCTGTCTTCTATTTCAGCAGTTTCATCCCTTGCTTCCGCTGATTCTATAGACTTTGAGGTTTCTTGGGATTTTTCAGGTGGGTTAGTTCCACTTCCCTCGCCTTTCTTGGTGCCTCCACCTACTTGTGTTCTCGGTTTAGATCTATTCACCCTGTGCCAGCCTTCCCCCTTCTCTTGTTGGTTTCCCGGAGTTTTGGGACAGTTTCGGAGGAAGTGCCCGTACTCGTGGCATCCTCTGCATTTGAAGGGGAGTTGCTCGTAGTCCAATTTTTGAATATGAGACCAGTTACCTACCGTGAGATTTATTGCTTCTGGAAGCCCCGCTTCAAGATCAACTTCCACGCAGAGACGGGCGCATGCATATTGATCCTTTGGACTGGCCATATCAATATATTTCCCCAGGGCGTTCCCAATAGTCTGTAGAGATTTAGGGTTCCAGCAGTGCATAGGGAGGTTGGGCAGTCTGACCCAGACTGGGACAGCTTTCAGAATGTCAGCTTCAGGGTCGAAATCCGATGTCCAGCCGTTGAGGTACAGGCCTTGCGGCCCCATGAAGTAGGGCCCATTTCTGAAGATTAGGTCTTTGTCATCTTTAGATTTGAAATCAAAGAGGAAGTATCCCCTGCCAACGGAGTAAGTTGCAACATTTTTAGTTATTAGCGGTCGCTAGTTCTGTTGAACCCAGCTATCAGTGGTTTTAGGAGAGGGCCATAGCCCTGTGAACTGCCCGATCAGGGCGTGGTCTGCCAATGACAGGGCAACCCGAATTGTTTCCTCCAGAGGGAGAGATACCACCGGCACATCTTCTATTCTCTTGACGAATTTCATAAGTTCTTTGGGGCTTGATCTGTTGATAGAGTTAGAGATTAGCCTTTCGAAGGCTTCGGATCTGGTAGGCGGTGGATCCCCGCCTGTCTCCTCGGCCATTGATGCTCCACCCTTCAAAGCATGGAAGCCTCCTAAGCCTAGCCAGTCCAGCCTACAGCCTGATCATGCATGCAGCCAAAGAGCACCTACACGCCCTGTAGAGCACGCAGCCCCTCAGCTAGAGCGCCCAGCTCACGACCTGGCAGAGTCCTGCAGTCAGCCCAGCTTCACGCCAGGATAGATCTGCCTGCTACACGCCCCAACGCTCTACTCCAGTGATTGCACGAGAGAGAGAGCGATCCAGTCCAAACCTTGTAATGATCTTGGACATCTTTCACATGGCACTTGTATTTATCAAATTCAACTTTCATATAATTATCGGTGATAGCAGAAACAAATATTAAGTTCTTCTTGATGCCTGGGACATACATCACATTATGTATCTGTTTAAATTGTCCATCAGGTAGGTTAACACTTATCACTCCATAACCTAGGACTTTGTGAGACCTATTATCACCTAGATAGATGTGTGTGCCATCAGACTTTTCATAATACTCATCATACCAATCTTTATTACAGGACATGTGGGCAGATGCAATCGAATCTATGAACCATGCATTTTCATCATTTGTCTCAGCAGACAAAGCATGTTCAGATATAAACAGCCTTATGTTTTTAAATCCATTGACATCTGGGGTGTCTTTTCTAACATAATTGCCATTATGTTTTCTGTATATGTTATTGGAATAATTGTTTATCTTCTTAAAACAGTCTTTAGCTATGTGACCTGATTTTCCACAATAATGGCATACAACCTCTTTATTAGCACTAGAGTCATTGCATGGCATACCTCCGTGTCTTGCCCGAAACTTGCCTCTGTGTGGATTCCAGTGATTGCCTCTGTGTGGGTATCTATCTCTTGCCATCAACGCCTGATCTAAAGACTGAGATTCGGGCTCATACATCTTCATCATTTCATCCTCTTGTATCAAGATTCTGCCAAGCTCTGCAAATGTAGGAGGGGTCTGTCTTGCTGCAAGTGCTGAGATGAATATTTTATAATATGGCAACAGACCTTTTAATGTGATAGATACCAGATTAGTACTAGATACTTGTTCACCTATGTCACCCAGATTATCTTTGAAGTCTTTGATGCGGGAGAGATATTTATTCATAGTTTCATTCACATCCATCTTAATAGACAATAATTTGGTATTTAAAAACAAGATTCTATTAGCGTCAGACGTTTCATACAAACTTTTCAGTTTGTCCCATGTGTCTGTGGACATCTTGGAATTTCTGAAGTGAGGAATGATGTTGTCTTTTACATACATATGAATCAACACCTTTGCTTGAGTTTCCCGCTAATTCCAATCTGAGAGAGATAATGGATATGTTGGCTTCTGTTCATCCCCTTTCACAATTGGCCACAAACTAAGTGCTTCAAGCACAATAATCAACTTAAATTTCCAATTTACATAATTTTCCCCATTTAATTTTGATGCTTCAGTAATGTATAAATCGACCAATGACATATCTGCCATTTTTGCAGTGCTGGAAATATAATTTCAACCTGAGAGGACAAGAAAAAAAATTTCTAGCTCACCTCTTCACTGGCAAATAAACAAATAACCCAGCGCACTTAGCTTTACCCTTCTCGACGCCGGTAAGAAATTCGTGTAAGAGAGGGCAGTTCGATGCTTTTACCCTTCTGCAGTTCAGCGCTGTCGACGCTCAAAACCCTTCTGTATCAGCGTCGTCGGCGCTCTATGTCTCGAGAGTGGAGGCGCCACAGCGCACATTCCTCACTCAGCCTGTGCGCCGGCAGAAATTGAGATGGAGAAAAAAAAAATTTGTCTCTTTGTTGAAAACAACGGTGAATGATTTTCAGATCGTGAGGTGAGGTGAGAAAAAGGAAACACTCACACTGGCAACATTTTGACCTGTCAGTAAAAACACTTTTACTGAGATTTTATCCTATCACGTGGGCCTGGCAATCTCAATCAGAGGAGTAGTATATAAAAAAATGTAGTAGCGATCTCTCCTTCTAAAAAATAGCAGCGATTTATCCTTTCACTCTTATGCCCTTCACCTTCAGCAAGCTGAAAAAAATGAAGCTGCAATTTCTCCACGTGAGGAAAAGAAAAAAAATAATTTAGTTCTCAGTAGCAGCAGCGTGCTCTCCTTTCACATTCACATTTAGCACTATGGCGGCTCAATTCTGCATACTCTCATAGCCCAGCAATGGCTTCCTTTAGTGCTCAAGATGGTTCCCTCAACCTCACACAGCAATAGCCCTCAACTTGGATCTGATACCAAAATAGAGAAACCAAGGAGTAAACCAACAGAGCACAAAGGCTCGTTCAAACACACAGGAGGAGAAACACTCAACTCATTGAATTAATGAAATAAAGATTACATATATAGAAAATTGATGACCTAATCTAGATCCAATAAATGTGGATAAGATCCACCAGCTTAGGAGTTGTTTGAACAACAACACTAGATATAGAAAACATAGAAGATATTTCTGCATTAAATCTAACATAGCCCTCACCTCTACCATGTTGTTACTATTGACACTTAGACCACATTTAAAAGACAATTAATACCCCTATGTTAGAAACACGACTTCCCCTACACCTGAGAGGTTGGTGTTTCCCTTGGATGCATCACTGAAAAATCCCCATGACTTTGATTTTTCAATTAGCAACTACTCAATCCACCTCAACGACTTACACTTCATGGAGATTTCAAAACCAACACATGCATACTTAATTTTATAAAAGACATGTAGAGCTTGTGTTGGAGGAGCAAGTCGGTATGCCGACTTGAACGACAGTCGACTAAGTCGATCAGCCGACTAATTAGAGATTAGGTGGGCCACCTAAGGTCGTGTTGGTTGAGTGAACCGACAGGTAGTTATTTGTAACTGTTTTATAATTCATATATATTAGGCTGTTGAGCCAGATGAGAACTCGGTTCAATTCTTTGCATTGTATGGACCCTCTCATGTTAATATAATTTGTTATTTACTCTACTTGTTTCTATCTCTTGTTTCTGTGATGTATGTATGTTTTAGTCCGTATTATTGGAAACCTTATGTGATATCTGAGATTACAACATTGGTTCCATTGCCGGTAGTACATGTCTGAGATGTATGCAAGAAGATGATATCAGAACAGGAGATTAAGGACTGGTGGGAGCGTAAAGTAGCAAATTATTTGCAGAATTACGCACAAAGAAACAGATTGACGACTGCACAAGCAAAAGAAAGATTCTTTACAGAGACACATGAGAATTTTGTAGAATCTATGCCCCAACTTCTGAAGAAACTCCTGGATGAAAAAACCGGAAGGAACTAAAGATCAACGATTGCTAGAAAAACTGATCCGAGGGGGAAGAACAAACTTGTCGGAGTGGTTTGAAAAAATCGCCGACAAATTCCGTGAGGAGCAAGCATTAGAAGACAGAACTTCGGTGGAAACCGTCAAGAAGAAGTTTTACACAGACCTCACCGAGCAATTTTTGTGTTCCTTACCAACCTTGTTGTTTAAGTTCCTGATCAAGAAAGGAGTGGGTCATATTATAAAACTCCATCCATCACTTCAGGGACTGCCATTAAACCCTAACTAGGTAGAAAAGCAAAAGAGGTGGGAAAAATTCATTGCCGAAAGGGAGTGGGAATACTTCCTAAGTAAGTAGACATAACTATCCGGGCTTTCTAAAGCATTGAGTAGGCTATGGGGGGGTAGCTGGTCATATGTCAGGATAAAGTGGAGTGGATTCTAGTCGACTAAAGAAGATAACAATCACCAGTAATGAGAAGTGATCCTAAAAGGGAAATTGAGAGGACAGTGTCACACAAAGTACGACGGACTTCCAGAAAATAGAGAGGGAGAAGAGGCTACAAAGAAGGGAAGAAAGAAGAGAAAGAGCCTTAGCACTATAGAGAGGAATGAGTTCTAGGGTGACCGACCAGGAAAGAGATCCGTCGGAGTCGAGTCATGACTGACAAGAAGAAGGCATGGAAGAAGAGGCGTCCCCTATGGAAGACGAATTGTGGATAGAGTAATGAGAAGCTCTCCAATTAGAAGTTCCCCAGGAAGTAAAACATCTATCTCAGACGGATCCACGTACTCGGATACAAGCCATTGTTGAAGAAGACCTCAGACTAGGAGCCAATGACTTTGGTATATGGAGTCGACTAGACGACGAGACATACACTGGTAGACATTTAATTATCCGTCAACTAAAAGAAGGAAATTGGGTTATGCTTTAAGCGGTACCCTCCAACCGAAGTATCCACTTACTTTTACTGACACATGAAGGAGCACCCCCCCTGCCAAATACAACTTTGGAGGACACAGAACATTCAGAACTATGGACAAATAATTGCAGTGGGACATCGACGAAGTCGACACTAACCGACTGCTAGTCGAAGAGGAATCAACAACTAAAACAATCGACGGGAACGAGAGTTTTGTTGACCATAGTTCTACAGAGACGAATAAGCCAATAACCCCACTAGCCCCACCACCACCTCCACCTCCACCACCGCCACCTTTCGATAGCAACAGTGACTCCAACATGGGTCACGGGTCAGCACACATTCCTCTATATGAGGGTGATGAGGACCCCAAATGACACTGGTTCATTCGTGAGTCGACTTGGGAGGCTAACCAAGTTATGGATGAAGACAGGAAGATGGCGCAGTTTGCTAGTTCCTTGAGGAAAAGGGCATTAACTTGGTACATGACCTTTTCTGAGAGAACACCCCGATCAACCAAAGCTGAGATCAAAGCGCAATTCCTATCATTTTTCAAAACTCCAGATGCAAAACATCTGGCAGCAAAGAAACTAAAAACAACATCGCATAAGCCAAGAGAAATTGTCCGCGATTACGATAAACAACGGAAGGACCTTCTTAGCCAATTGGACTATGTTATTGATGAACAATTATTAATCCAGTGGTTTCTTGTAGGTTTATCACAGAAAATTCACTGACATATAAGCCTGGAGACATTCAAGACTTACGAAGATGCGCTTGCAAAAGCTCTCCAAGTAGAAATGGATGAGGACATACCAGCATACTCCACCGATCACAGAATAGAAGAAAAGCTTGAGATCGTATAGAAGTCATTAAAAGAATTAAACCTCAAAAGTTAGGATATCTGGTGCACAAAGTGCTCGACGGCTGGACATTCCAAAGACAACTGTCGATAGAAAATTAGCCGACAGGATGTTCGATTCGTGCAGACTAAATATTTTTGTGACATTTGCCAAGACCATGGATACCACTCGACAAAAGATTTCCTGTTCAACATGAAGAATGGTAAGGCATCTTGGTGTGCAATCTGTGAAACTAAAAATCATAACACGACCGACTACCATCTGAACATGAAGAACCGATAGAATTATCATGCAGTCTACCAGACCACTGCTGTAGCACAAAATAATGAGCAAAACCACGCGCCAAACGATTAGAACAATCAAAGATACGAGCGCCGGTATGACAATCGATGTGGAGGCTATGGAGGTCGAGGTCGATTCTCTGGGAATCGAGACAACTGACCATGTCGACCCATCTAATGTTTTACATGTTATAAAGAGGGACATCGGTATGCAGACTGTCCATACAAGGACAGAACTGACCTCAAATTTTGTACTAGTTGTGGAGTAGGGAATCACTCATTAGAGGATTACCCTACCATGCTGGAAAAAATAAATAAAAAGAAAAATGTTAATGTCTTGTCGTGTGTACAAAAAAATGATGTAATAAATACAAAGAATATGTATATCGTAACCCAACAAGGGACAAAAATAGGAAGTGACAACCCACGAATCAGCAAGATAAAAGAGAAAAATGTCTATCCTGATCCAATAAAAGAAAAACAAATATACAAAGATGCAACAAATGTATTTAGAGAAATTGCACGACATGAAGAGACTAATGACAATCGACATAACACAATAAAAGAATTAATACAGCTAGTACAGAAAGATAACTCAGTATCTCAGTTCATTGACTTACTATATGAAATAAAACATAACGACACTGGAAAACAGACAAAGAATATCTGCAGTCTAAATCAAGAAGATAAAAGTGATGTCGACCCACTTGTCAACTTGGAAATCAAAGGATACCACGTCCGACAAGTTGTGCACGACTTCGGATCACAGGTAAACATCATGACTCGTGACACTTGGGAACAACTGGGCAGACCTCGACTATATGAGTTAGGTATATACCTAAAATTAGCCGACCAAGGCCTAATTGAACCTATTGGCGTCTAGAAAAATGTTGACACAACGATAAAAGGAATATCAACCAAAGTCGACTTCGAAATTATTGACCCTAAGGAAGGTTCAAGCTACTTCCCAACGTTGGTAGGTCGACCTTGGGGAAGGAAGATGAAAGCGTCGATCTCCCTAGACAAGGAAAGAATAAAATTGAAAGGAAATGGACAAAAGGTCATTGTACCTATTCACCCATCCCAGGGAGAACCTTGGACATAGCCTATCGATGAAGAAATTGATATTCAACAACTTTATCAGGTACAGAACAATGAAGATTATACAGAACCTAATATCTATGGAGAACTTCATTTAGGAAACCAAGACTCAGTAGAATATAATTCAGATGTAGAATTATATGATTGGGAAGTCGAGAACTATGAAACACAAGCAAGAGGGTGCTGGACTATCCAAAAAGTACAGAAAAATACCACCCAACAGTGCTTCATAGTGTCCATTGTCCCAAAAATATTTGAAAAGAAAGTCAGGGAATACCCTACTCTAAAACCAACAAATATAAGTAGCACACAAATACCAAGATACAAAGAAAGAGAGTCACCAGTCATGCACATAAAACAAGTGTCCAAAAATATTGGTGAACATGGTCGACTACAAAGTTTAGTATAAACTTTTACAGGACAAGCTGCTAGATGGTGGGATACCCATCAGACAAGATTGTAGACCTGGACATCAGCTTCGACTTACTTTGTAGAAAGGTTTGGAGGAAAGAAGTTAACCAAACAGGCTCAAATACCTATATTCATTCAAGGTCAGAATCCAAAAGACCATATAAGGACATGTGAAAAATAATGGAAAATACTTGGGTACAAAGATGAACGTGCTTGGCCACACCTGTTCCCATCAACCCTATCCGACTTACCAAATAAATGGTATAAAATGGAAGAAGCTTGAGGTGAAACATTCCTATGGCATGAACTCAGATGAAATTTTATCAAAGATTTCAACTTTACACCACAAGATGAGAATTTGGCCGAAACAACAAAATAGATCAAAGAGTTTATACAGTCGACAGAAAACAAACCCTTAAAAGACAACCGATAGACAAGGAACTGTAACAACATACAAACCAGGACAATACCATAGTCGACAAGACTACAGTTAGAAAATGAAAAGATAGAAGGGAAAAGATTTAGATGGAAATCCAACCATGTCGAAATGACCAAACCTATCCGCATAGTACTCAAAGTTGAAACAACCGACAAAGAGCATACCGACAGAATGACTGCAGCCGACTTTCCTGCCACATTCTCACAGTTTAAGGAAGGAAGTCGACCAATCAATGAAACCAAAGCTCCAGAATGGCTAGATGCTAAAGTCAAAACCAGAGAATTCGACATCTCAAATGATAATCGACCAAAAATGGCCAAGATTGGAGACTACTGGAATGAAGAACAAATAACAGAAGTAGTGAACCTATTAAAAGAGTTCCAAGATGTATTTGCCAGAGATTATACAGATCTCAAAGGTTTAGTCCACGAAATGGGAGAAATGAAAATTGACACTAAACCTGATGTTCGACTTGTGAAGAAAAGGCCATATAAACTAGCTCACAAATACAAAGAGATAGTCAAAAAAGAGATTGATAGCATGCTTGCAGCATGTATCATCTACCCTATTGACCAATCAGAATGGTTCAACCTAAGAAACATGATCCGACCAAACTAAGAATTTGTGTCGACTTCAAGGAGCTAAATAAAGTGACACTAACAGACCCATTTCCAACCCCTTATGCAGATAGAATCTTAAATGAAGTTGCAGGACATGAGTTCTACTCATTCACAGATGGATTCTCAGGTTATAACCAAGTCCCAATAGCTAAAGAAGATCAGAAAAAGACAACATTTGTATGTGAATTTGGCTCATTTACTTACAAGGTTATGCCTTTTGGGTTAAAGAATGCACCTGCAGTATTCTCTAGAATTGTGGTCAAAACATTTCAAGACTATATTTACAAAACCATGGCAGTATACTTTGATGACTGGACAATCTAGTCCATGTTAAAAGATCATTGCAAATGGCTAAGGCTTATGTTGGAAAGATGTCGACAAATTCAACTATCCCTAAACCTCAGGAAATGCATATTTGTGACCCCCATAGGGATATTATTAGGGCACATTCTAAAGAAGGTATTAAGGTCGACTTTGCAAAAATAAAAATTATCCTAGACTTAAAACCACCAGTGAACTCAAAACAAGTTAGAGTGTTACTGGGTCATATAGGATATTACAGAAAATTCATAAGATATTATTCAGACATGACCTATGCACTAGAAGAACTATTAAGGGAAGATAAAGAGTTTGACTGGACATAAGAATGCCATTTATCATTTGAAAAACTAAAAATAAAATTAGTTGAAGCACCCATCCTAAGATTCCCAAATTGGTCGATTAAATTCCATGTCCACATCGACGCATCAGGCCTAGCAATAGGAGCAATCCTAACTCAACTAGGAGATGATGGAATGGATTATCCTATAGTCTACAGTAGCAGAAAACTAAGCAAAGCTGAAAGAAACTATTCGATGACAGAAAGAGAATCATTAGGAATGGTCTTCGCACTACAAAAATATCGACACTATCTACTCGCTAATCCATTTATCTTCTATACCGATCACCAAGCACTAAAATACCTTGTCAATAAACCACTACACCATGGAAGAATCTGTCGATGGCTACTTCTATTTCAAGAATTTGAATTCGAAGTTGTTGTCAGACCAGGTAAGTTAAATGTCGGTCCCGACCACTTATCCCGAATCGAGATAGCAGAGGAACCGACAGGAATTGAAGATGACTTACCAGACGCACATCTATTTCGAATAGAAACAATCCCGGTAGAGTTTGAAGAAATTACTCAGTTTTTAGAATATGGACAAGCACCACAAAGTATGAGTACAAAGAAGAAACAAATCTTAGCCATGAAAGCTGCACCATATAGCCTCATAAATGGATTCTTGTACAAAATGGGCTTGGACGACATCCTTAGGAGATGTGTACTGGAACACGAAAGAAATGGTATCATGCATGAAGCACATTATGGACTTGTTGGAGGAAACTTCCAAGCAGACACAACTACAAAGAAAATCCAACAATCAGGGTTGTGGTGGCCGACACTTCACAAAGATTGCAAAACTTTTGTAAGCCAATGTTACCGATGTCAACGACTAGGTCGACCGCTGCTTAGCACAAAAATGCCATTGATATTAGTAAACCAAAGTTTGACATTTGAAATTTGGGCCATTGACTTCATAGGACCATTTCCTATACCAGCAAAAAGAATAGGTGCAAGGTACATAATAACTGCAGTCGAATATGTAACCAAATGGGCAGAGGCAGAACTAGTTGACACATGTTCCAGTGAAATAGCCGCAAAATTTATTTATGAAAATATTATCACCTGATTCGGATGTCCACTAACCCTAATCAGCGACCAAGGAACACACTTCATCAATAGAACTATCAAAACCCTAACATACCAATTCCAAATCGACCATCGTCGGAGTACATCATACCATCCTCAATCGAATGGAGCAATTGAAGCATTCAACAAAACATTAACAAAAACATGTAATGCTGATAAAGACGACTGGGATGAAAAGATACCTACAGTACTATGGGTATACAGAACAGCATACAAACGCTTAACCAACCAAACCCCCTTTCGACTAGTTTATGGACAAGAAGCATTAGTTCCACTACACTTCCGACAACAGACACCTATTATTGCAGAGATATTACATGTCGATGTCGAACAAGGAAGAAAGGACTGACTATTGCAACTAAGTAAACTCGAAGAACACTGACTAATATTGATACAACATCAAGAAATCTAGAAACAACAACAAAAAGCATGGCACGACATAAACATCAAAAACAAAAACTTGTCCGTGGGAGATCTTGCTTTACTATACAATAGTCGGGTAAAAGGTAAACCTAAAAAGCTACATACAGAATGGCTGGGACCCTATGTTGTTGAAGAAATACATACCAACAGATCAGTCTGACCAAGGACATTACAAGGCATAGTATTTAGAAACTCATTAATGGAGCCCAACAAATTAAAACAAATCTAAAAAAAAAATAAAAAAAATCCTATAACGACCATAATGGTTAAACAAAAGCTATAAAAATCTAAAAATCCAAAAAGCAAAATAGTACTGTACACGCACAAAATTATGATAGGAAACGACCATTTTCACCATCAACATCATGCCCATCGACATAACGCCATCGACCATTTTCATAACCGACATCGACCGATAACCTCGATAGTCCCACCGCGCATTCATAACTACAAGCACCAAAACCAATTCACCATTAACGCACACTCAAGTGTTCCAGCTAGAACATCACATCCGCCATTAATACACCCATTGACAAAAATGTCTAACGCATTTCCTATAAATACTGAACCACCAAAGGATTACTCACCGCAATTCAAACAGAGAGAGCCTCATAGCAACCAAACGACTGAAAAGCAAAAGCACCTTAGTGAAATCGACCACCAGACCGACAAGATGGCACCAAAACATACCAGAGCTTCAGCTAAGACCAAGGAATTACAGACTGTAGAGACACCATTAGTGAGAAGATTAAAGAACATAAAGAACACTAAGGTGCAGGAAGGCTCATGGGAAAAACTATGGGCCAAAATAAAAGAGTGGGCTTACGTCGAAAAGAAGCATACACCCGAAGCCAAGAAAATACAACACAACTCAATTATCAACTATGTCAATGCACCACTCATGGCCAGCTTCGATGGCACAAAAGAAATAACAGTCAAGTTTGTCATTAGTCGGTACCACAACGATCAATTTTACTTCGACCAACCGGTCGACATATCTGGTGAAGTTATCTCCAAATTGAGAGGGTTATCAAACAAAGGTGACCCAATACTAGTCGGTATAAAGGAAGGACTGGTCGAATAACTAACAGGGTCAGCTTTGGGCAAAAACTCGAAAGGGTTGATGATTGGTCACATCACAGCTTGAACACCACAGATAGTGGCCAAAATCATAGCTATTACACTCACAATGGCAGGTCGAGGAAGTGACCTCAATCTAGATATTGTGGAAGCAGTAGACACCATTCCAACCGACGGAAAGGTATACAGATGGGCTGAGTATGTCGTCGACATGATAAAAAACATCTGTGAGAAATTCCAAGAGATGAGAGGAATTATCAGGTTTCCGTCCCTTATCTTATGGATAGTAATGTTCTCTATTTTCCTTGAAGGGGATAGAATTTTTCAAGAACCGAAAAGATTCCACATGTGGAGATTCAAACCGTTCTCTTAGAAAGGAACAATGAAGGAACTTGAAAAGGGGAAACAACTGTTGGAAAACTGGCTCTAGCAGCTAAAAGTCCGCACGACTAGATGGAGGGTGCCTGAAAACATCCGACAAAGTCTACCTAAAAAGGCCCACATCCAGCTAGAGCTCGACCATACTATGGTGTGGTACATGCAGGGTGCCAAATCTAATGCAAAAGCCCTCGACTATTATCCGTCGGTCGAACAGATCTTTCGAGAGCTATCTCGACAGGCTGGAACAAAAGTACCAATCCTAGCGAAGGCAAAGGAAACCAACTTCTCCATAGAAGAACCATTGACAGATTAGGAGAAGGAGGAGGACTATGAGCTCAACCTCTACATCAGTACCTTTGTGTCGGAAGAGACACCAGTCGTAGGCCCTGGTCGACTGCAAATAATAATCAAACCTCCAACGGCCCAAAGGGAAGAGACACAAGTAGAACAACAGGTAACCAATCCGGCTGAAGAAAATCTCATCCCGACCTAAGAACCAAGGGGAGAGATAGAAACCGACAATCTTGAGTATGCTCTCACCAAAGAAAATATAATCAGATTGTCAAAGGAGATTGCAGATGCAAGGAAAAGGAAAAGAACACAAGAAAAGCAACAAGGAAAAGGTAAGCGCAAGCTTATCATTGCAGAGTCCTCATATGATGATGAAGAACTGGCAGCTACGGCCATTGACATAATAGAAGATGCTGCCGCAAACAAAGTACTAATAGAAACCCAATTTCAGCAATTTGTCGAGGCAGGAGCATAGCAAGGTCGACCAAAGAAGGCAAAGATCACACACACCTCGACGCTTGAAAATGTTGTCGATCTTGTGTCTACGCCCCCACCTTCGTTGTCACATGCCCCAATTTTGCAAAAATAATATTATCATATTTGATTTTATTTCAAGACAATATGTTAAATTTTATGTTAAGTTGTAATTGATGACTCAGCAGAGTCAAGGATGTTGAATGTAATTCTGAATATTTTAATTTTAAATAAATAAAAGTGGAGACAACAGCTTGGGAGAGCTGTTAAAAGAGTGTTTACTGGTGAATTTGGTGGAGGAGACTGGGTGGAGAGCAAATAGACAAGTGGCAGCATCCTCAAACACTTCCAATGTTGCAGGCGGCAACCTCCCTACATTTGGGGTCATGATCCCCCAAGAAAGTGGGATCAGAGCAGGTGGCTCAATTAATGACAACTAACCCAAAAAGACCTAGGAAATCTTAATAAAAATGCCCATTGAAGAGCGCCGAGGCTGCTCATTCCAAGAGGAGAATCATTCAGGTGAATGTACTTCAAAGGATTTCATTGGGAAGGGAATTTGTGGAAGGTGTTTGAGGGGTAAACTGTAGAAAGTGATCTAGTGTAGCTTTTCAGCTGAAGGATCTTACTGCTGAGTGTAGAGTGATTACTGAGTCATTGGACTAGTAATTGGTTGCTTGCTCCACCAGTTCTCAGCCAAGGAGACCAGGAACAGGCTCGAGGGTCCTGAGAAGACGTTGTTTGAGCTCTCTCCAGGAGTTGGTAGGGAGGAACGACCTCCCAACATTGTTGTTGTCCAGCTTAAACAGGTTCTACAGTCTTTTATTTTACTGTGTTAAAAGTTTATATCTAAGACTGAATGATTAATGAATGATTAAATGTTTTGTAGTGAACTGAGAGAGATTGTAATCCTTTATTTATTTGAAATATTGAATCTGTAATTGATGAAAAATAATCCTAAACTGTGTTTTTCGACGTCTGGAATGGACCAAACCGTACTCTAGCACAGGCAGTATATTTTAAAATAGATGAAGGATATGATAGAAATCTGGATTGAATAGAGTTAATATGTATTTCAGAATAATGGAATAATTTATTTCTGCATAAAATTGTTTTCAGGAAAGAATATTAACCTGTCTATTTAAGTTTATTGTTTAAACCAGACTGTTATAATTAAAATGCTAACAAGGAAATAATCATAATACTTTATAGATAGCAGGTTTATTTCTTTAACAAGTTGTTACAGTAAATAGGTTATTATTCTTATACAAAACTTTATTCTGTAAAATTATACTAGTAACCTGTAACAGAGGTAAAAGAGTCAACTTAGATATAACACTCGTTTATTTCTATGGTGAAAGAATAAATGTTGTTTTACATAATTTATTTTATTGATTATATTACCTAACTATGTAATACTAGTATAGTTATTTTTCTTATTTAGCTACAACAATATAAAACATGGTAACAAGGAACAATAACAAACCTATCTATATGTTATTTAAATAAAATAGACTGAATGCAATGATAAATAACATTTAATAAAGATTAAATATAAAAGAACTAATTCATGTAAATAATTTAAACAAAAATTAATTATAAAAGAAAGCACAGGGTCGAAACCCTCATAGCATTAACATTGTAATTCAGAATCAGTTAAGCAATAATCCAAGGTTCTGGATTATTTAGTATTATGAACAATAAATATATTGCATATTATTACAGTCCTTTAAGGACAGTGAAAAACTAACTAGGGTAATATAAAATGCTATATACCTGTAATAATAATTAACTCATTTAATTATTAAATTAAAAACTTAAAGAATAAATCAAGAAATTATTTTACACATAGGTCACTTACAGGTAACCTAGCTCAAATATCTGAGCTTGAAATCAAAAAATTAAAACATTTTGGGGTAACAGGTTAAGCTTTTAACAATACCATTAATGCTAGATAAACAATATACAGTAACAAGATTTCTTTTATATAGGCGAGTAAGGGTAAAAACCCTAATATACAAAATTACCTTAAGAGCGTAAATTTTAACTGAAGTTCGAACTCAAGGAGAAAAATCCCTATGCTTTAAAAAAACTAAACAATATATGGCATGACAGGCCACAAGATCTATTAACATAACAGTATACATAAACAATTAAAAACAACATTTACAAATAATGACATAAGCCGGAGTACCCTGCTAACAGTAAGGGTTTAGCAATAAAAAGAAAAACTAAACAAGTAGACCGAAGAACAGTAACCCACGAAGGGTCACTTGCAGGCCGTAACCTCCAACTGAAAACTGTCCCTTAAGGACTGAACAAGGTTGGAATGCCATTGGTTATCTAGGGCTTACCCGTAGCCAAAGTGTCGAAGCTTTCCTCGAAGTATCGTTGCCAAGACGAGTGAGCTGTCACCTGCAAGAAAGAAGACTTAAGTTTAATTAAATTTACGAATTTCAAAACTAATTACAAAGAAACAGGTCTAGTTTTTAATCTTTTAGAAATTATATTACCTGGCAGTGAAGGTGATATAGCCACGAAGGAACAGTAGCACCACCACCAGCAAAACAAAGAGCCAAGTCTTCATTCTCGCAGCGACAGAAGAACCAGAGACTCATTTACAAACCACTGACAGCAGTAGAGGAAGGAGGCATGGACAATGGCCAAGCAAGAACCATACATCAAAGTCGAAGCTGTAACCAACAATGCAAGGCATGGAAATGAGGTTTACAAACCCTACGACAAGGGTAGTGCTGAAACTGCAGCAATTAATTTATGTAACTATCTCTGTAAGGGCAAGCCACAGAGAAAACAAACAAAGAGCCTCTTGCAGGATGTAAAACCCTTTTGCCACGACTCTTTACAAACCTTGTAGAGATATCACACACACAGTTCACATAAAGTTTCTTTCTAGAACGGTTATGGTAGACATAAACCAATGTAAGCCAGACTCAGAGCACAACTAGTAACAACAAGGTAACATGGCGGCCATGGAAACAGTTGCAGAGCGGCTCGAAGGCCCGAGGAACATAGAGGTGAATAACAAGAGTAGGGTTACAACAATCCTTTATACTTTCAACACTTGGCCCAGAGCAAGCCACGTGGTCATTTAAATTTTAACCATGCAGTGGGTCGACGCTATAGTCACCTGCATGCAATGATTTACAATGATTTATATTATAATCTGTGAACATGCATGCAA
The DNA here is from genome assembly GCA_001517045.1 of Pseudotsuga menziesii. Lineage (NCBI taxonomy): Eukaryota > Viridiplantae > Streptophyta > Pinopsida > Pinales > Pinaceae > Pseudotsuga > Pseudotsuga menziesii. The sequence goes on along the minus strand of LPNX010420434.1, from coordinate 35,537 downwards.
GTATATTAGTCATTCAAATAATTATAACATGCTATGATCTTATATATTGTCAACCTATGATTGTTTGGGTATCGAACCATTAACCCTCAGATCGTTGACAAGTTAACATTTAATCATCATATAGTTCAGAACTATAATGATTGAATACCAACATTTTATATTACAAAACCTTACCCTTGAACCAATCGATGGAGTGGTTTAATACCTCATTCCTTTACGACATCAAGTTATAACGTGAACTTTATAATTACCATGTTTATCCATAATGAGCTTTATGTTGACCTAGCAATCGATGCAACATATAGAACTATAGTTTTGCTCAAAATAATTAATGCATGAAAGATTTAGATCATCATTAACCATTTGTCCATTTCATCATATCATCGATATTACATATATGAATTTTGGTAAGTCATGTGCTTATCATAACTTTGTTTATGGAGAAATTGTATGATACTTAGGGAGATACCAAGTAAAAGGTTATTTTATCACCAAGCAAAACTATAATATTCTTTATAAAGTATTCCTAATAGTCTATGCATGGTTAATCTTGTTGCCACCAATATTCATGTTGTGACTTTATAAATTTACACAACTTAGTTTTAATAGAATCATGAACTTTATAAATTTTATTTGTTTATAACCAGAATGACGGATAAACATGGTTTTTTTATTATAAACAAGATAGTTTATTTTTATTGGTGAGTATCATAGAAAAACCATAGCTTCAGTGGGTAGCAGAAGCTAGGATGTTGGCTATGTGTTTTATGGAAACACTTTTATAAATTCTTACATAGCTCAGATCAACGAAATTTAATAGCTTTTGGCTATTTAACTCAAATATGGCATGTACTAATATTTTCACCATGCTTTTGATTAGTAACATAATTTTAGAACTATCTAGTGCTTGAATGAAGTAGTAAATCAATCTTACTTGAAAGCTTTGGCTTGAAATAAACTGTTGTGAATAGTGACTCAATTCAAGAGAAGTATTACAGAAAATTAAGAAAACTGAATGGGATAATCCCACTAGAATCTAAGTCCTTAGAACTACATGCTTCACTATAATGATTAGAACCTTACAAACAGTAATCTTCACTTCAGAAGATAAACACCAAGCAGTTAGTTATACTAATACTATAAGTTGATAATGTATAACACTGATAAGAACAATCATTATAGCATTATAGGTTATACACTCTAAAGTAGAAATAACTTACAACAAAGATCACAAGTTGTGAACCAAGGAAAGTATTTTACTGTTTCTACTTACATTTAAGAAAGAAACTCATTTACATGTGTTTCGTTGATAAGAATAATTGAAGGAAACAAAACTACTTGTTTTACCTCATAGAAGTAGCTTGATATATAACAACTTATCTACTAAGCTAATTATTTTTGCAAATAGAAATATTGCTAGATGCTTTATGGACTTAAAGATGTTACTCGATCATTCATACCTGTAGAACTTATAAGAATAAGTAAGCTTTCTGCGTTAGCTTAAACGCTAAGTAAGCCCTGGAATCCAAAGACAGTTCCACCTACTTGTTGCAATTTAAAAACTCATCAGTAAATTGAAAGAAGAAATAATGCACAAGTTAAACCTAACCTTGTATCAAAAAGTAGAATGCTGAGTTAACCTAATCTAGGTTAAGTATAAACTAATATGGTAACTGTTTCTTTTATAGCTAACTGTTAGTTGTTAGTAAACTGCAGTCTCAACATTTTATGTTCTTTTTAAAATTTTAAATTTTTGTGTAAATTTGGGGTTTTGACATCCGTCTCCGACAAAAATAACAGAAGAACTAGAACCACAACAACTCTTAGTAAGTCCACTCGACTTATGCAAGAGTGCTATGTCGGACGCTCTAAAAGCAAATTTCGACCGGGACAGAGATCTCCAGGCATACATTGAAAAACTGCCTGATATATTCACCACGGTGCAAAAAATCTCGACCAAAGCACCTTTATTCGATGTCGTTGGGTCTAGACTCCCTGTTTCCCAACCTGGACAAGTACTCCAGCAGAAGAAGATGGTGGCCATAATAAGTTTGATGTTCGAAAGAAACCCGGGCAAAGAAGCTACCATCACCGCTAGGCGAAAAACATCTATCGACCCAGTCGCCCCTGAACCCCGCCCACCATCCCCTGAACCGACCAGAGATGAAGAAGGAGAAGACATGGAGGACATAACTCGAGAAATCGACCAAATGTTCTCCGACCTGGATTCACCTCCTTAGATAGAAAATCCACCACTCGACCATACTGCCACCAACCCAATCACACCCGACCATTCACCAACACCATCACCACCACCCCCCGACTCAAAACCTTTGATTCAATCAGCTGCACCAGAACCAACACCACCACAACCATTAGCTCCATCCACATCCACTTCTAGACCCTCTGCATCCAACCAACCAGAGGCATAACCAGACGCAACAGTCATCCCACCGCCCCAAACATAAACACCATCCATCACTGCTGCCCCACAGACAGAAAATCCAGTTTTGACTATTACAGGTACACAGATACCACAACAAGCAGAGCCACACAAGCACAAAAATAAGAAGGACAAAAAGAAGAAGGACCACCATGAGCAGACGACCATGGTCCATATTAGTTACCTTGGGTCGACCACTGCAGTCGATGTAACCAAGTTAAAAGATGCAAAGCTGGGACTACTCCTGGAAACACTGGCAATTGAAGCCAAGACAAGGAGCCAGCATCGACGTAAGGAGCTCGACAACAACGAAAAAGCACAAGTCGAGTTCCTCACCAAATGCAGAAGCCTTGCACAATCGGTAATAGCAGGACCGACAGAGGTCGACACCAACAAGCCGCTCAGAAGAGCCTATCAGCTATTTAAAGGCATGGTGTCGACCCTGCAAGCACATATTCAAGACACCAAAGAGGAGCAAAAAGAAGAAACCATCCGATTCTTGATGGAGCAACACACAACCTTCTCAGAAGCATACAGGGTGTTGCAAGGTCATATGGAAGAATCTGTAATTACAGAAGAAGTCCTGAGAGACTGGCCTGCTTACTATGGGCAAGTCTATCAGCAAACCAGGCAGACTCAACAAGAGATCCAAGTGCTCGAGAAGAGGAAAAGCACCAATGAAGCACTGAGGAGCACAATTGAACAACAAATAGTGCTTGAAACAACAAAACTGCAGAAGCTCGAGCGGGAAGCACATCAGTGGGTACAACAAGCCATTCCAAACCTGGAGAAAGTAGACATCATCTGCCCGTAGATGAAAAGACTACTAGACACAGTAGAGGAAAAAGACCAGTTTATGGGTCATGACATGGAAAGAATAGTTGAAATTTCCATACCAGAGAAAATGTCGATCCTATCAAGTCTAACTACCCTCACAATCGACATACAGAAAATTTTGCAGAGTTGGACAGATTTTCAACATCAGTTGGCAGTAACAGCTGAAGCAATTGTCGAAGTTTGCGTATAGAAAAGACCGACCATCAGACTTCACAGCCCATGAAGAGCAAGCATAAAGAATGACTACCTAGACGGACAAGGAAAATTTTTGTACCTCCTTGTTTCTTCGGGACGAAGAAACATTTTGTTCGTGGGGGAGATGTTGGAGGAGCAAGTCGGTATGCTGACTTGAATGACAGTCGACCAAGTCGATCAGTGGACTAATTAGAGATTAGGTCGGCCACCTAAGGTCGTGTCGGTTGAGTGAACCGATAGGTAGTTATTTGTAACTGTTTTGTAATTCATATATATTAGGCTGTTGAGCCAGATGAGAACTCGGTTCAGCTCTCTGCATTGTATGGACCCTCTCATGTTAATATAATATGTTATTTACTCTACTTGTTCCTATCTCTTGTTTCTGTGATGTATGTATGTTTTAGTCTGTATTATTGTTAACCTGATGTGATCTCTGAGATTACAACAGCTTGCCATGAACATTGCATCAAATTATCTTAGGTGGGAGCTTCATTAGATAGGCTGAAGAGCATAGTTTTTAAGCTTCATTAGATAGGGTGAAGAGCATAGTTATTAAAGGAGCTTTGATTAGATATGATTAACACATGAAGAGCATAATTGTTAGATAAGGCTAACTATATAATTAAAAAAAAATCGTGAAAATTACAAAAGGGTTAAAAGCATTTAAAATATATATTTTCAAAAGTTTGATTTAAAAGTTGTTTTCCATAGAAAAACCCTTATATTCAATATCTATAAGAAATAAATAAAATATACATGTGTTTGTCTAATCTGATCTCAAAACCTACCATGTGTGTTTGCATTATCTACCTCGATAGTTCAAAGCAAAAGCTTATTATAATCTTCACGTAGTGCCTTGTTGACACCCAACAATCCTAAATATAAAAGACCACCTAACTCTTGTGAAATTTAAATGAGCTCAAAAATAGTTTACATAACTACTTAAAACCCCAAGACAAATATTTTTTTTGTTTGCTAGTTTGTTCGTAACTCGCGGGACTAGCCTGTGGTCTAAGAAACTGTGACCTGAGGCATTTGATCCATCAAAATCACCCAGGGATTGCACCCGGCCCAAGCCACAATAACCCTTAGCATCGTTGGATTTTAAATGTCTCCTCCCAACTACCTTGCAGGGTTTGAACTCTGGTCACCATGCAAAATGAGGTTGGTCGAAACTAATCGTGCTAGTGGGATTTGACACCTCCAAGACAAATAGTTAATTAATCTTAAACAAAAATATCTATGCAGTTGTAAGGAGAGCGCATCTTATCAATTGAGTCTAGCTGGAATATTTGTGGGATGGAGTGTTATCCTCCCCACCCAGGTTCTATTCTTGTAAGTGACATGTTGAACTCATAATGAGTATATTATTGTAATAGCTATGAGACTCGTTGTTCACTTGGCCTTATGTCCTAAAAAATCTAGGGTTTACCTTGGGTACCATCCTCATACTCAAATACATACTCTCTTGGATAACCAAAAGAAAAGTTATTTTAATTAACTATAATTTTTGTGTTGTATAATTTTTCTTTCAATAACAAAACAAAAATGTTACCATGTCTAGCTTTTATGAATCGATAAATCTTATTCAAAACTAACACAGGAATGATTCACCAAGTATAACATATGTTTTATTTATATGGTTGGATAATAAAGAAGATTAAAAAAGCTAGATTATTTCCTCATCCAAGTGCATACTTTCATGGGAAATAAGAGAAAGATCATCTCAAGTGCATACTTTTTTGGGAACTAAGGAAAAAATCATATGTTCTTTATATGGATGGATAATAAGGAAAATGAGAAAAGGTAAATAATTTATTTATAAATTAATAGAGATATTTTGGTATATATATAGTAAAAAGTTGGTTTTTTTTTAATTTTTATCACTATTCCATAACTTTATTCATATAGCTATTTAATTTGTGGTTCGTGAATACATATAGATCACAAGTTCAGTGTTAATAATAAGTTATCAATTACTTGTTCTCCACTTATTCTAGTTAAATAACTTATTTTACACAAATTGATGCATCGTTTAGGAGTTATCTAGAAAAAAACATAAGTACTTGTTCATCCCAAAATCTCACATAAAAACACCTATTAGTGTAAATATGTTTTTATATTAATTTGTTTTCAAATGTCCTTAAAACACAATCCATAAAGTATTCTTATGATTTTTTAACACTCGTATTTATGGCGATAGACGTTTTTATTTGAGATTTGGAGTGGACTACAACCTATGTTTTTTCATCTATAGACGAGGATGAGACAAGTGTACTATCGAGATTGATTTTATGGTAGNATATATATATATATATAGAGAGAGAGAGAGAGAGAGAGAGAGAGAGAGAGAGAGAGAGAGAGAGAGGTAGCTGATAAATGGATATTTGGAAGTGATGCATGGATAAATCATAGTTTATGAATGGATAATTGAGAGTTCACGGCAGATAACTAGAAGAATGTGAGATAAAAAAAGAACTAATAGTTGATAAATGAATAACATGAAGAATGTTGGTGATAACATGTAGCTAGGCATGAATAACTTAGAGTTGAACCCGTTTATGATTCCAAACTGTATTCCTTTCCATCGTTATCTCTTGATCCCTATCGACGTGATCCAACCACAAACTATGTAGATGTGCTAAATACATCTCTATTTCATTTTATTATTATATTTTTACATTTTTAAAAACCATAAATATAACTTTATCGATATTTTTTCATCTTTCTTTCACATCTATCTCTAAATATTTATTTCATTTTAATATTATATTTTATGACAAAAACAATTAATATAACATTATCAATATATTTGTGTTGGATTTGATTGGTTTAAATATTCATTACATATGTCATTTATAACCATTTTTCTTTTATTGAAATCTTTTTAAATATTCATGCCCCACGTTATTTATAAACATATATATCTTATATATTTTCATAGTTATATATATATATATATATGTGTGTGTGTTTTATTTTTTTATTTTTAAATATCCATAAAACATGTCACTATCTTATCATAATATTATTTATTTTTAGTTTTTATTATTTATTTATTTAAGTCTTAATATATTTATTATTTTTTAAATATCCATAAAACATGTCAATATCTTATTATAATATTTTTTTGTTATTAATTTATTTAAGTCCTAATATATTTATTCTATAATGACAATGGGATATTACATTTAACAAATGTCTAAAGACATAAAACCATAATTGTGTTAATTGCACTCTTCAATTATTGAGTCAATATGATATGAGCTAAGATTAAAATAATCATAAGAAATGGTTTATTTACAAAATAGTCAATTAATTGGACCATAAAGTTAGTCATATATAATTTAAAAACATTTTAAAACCATCCCATACACAAAAACATTACAGGTCTATAAAAACCTTGACGTGTTGCCTTCAAGAAAATACAATTATTCAAATATTTGTCTTCCCATAAAGGTTGGGGTAGACCCATCCTTTGTCTCAATGATGTCAACAATACCTTCTCAACCATCCACCTCATGTTTCAACAAAACATCCACTAATCCATTTGTTTCTCTAAAAATATGGTTGCAAGAGAAGTGACAAACTTAAGAAGTTGAGGTGCATTTACCTAATCTATGAGACATGTTATCCCAACATTATGATTTTTAAGCTCCCTGTAACCCTTCCAACAACCAATTATGTGTCTCCAAGGATTTGAAATTACTTATCCCTCTGTCTATAACTACCCCTATCAAGATAAGTATAGCCCTCACCTCTACCATGTTGTTACTCTTGAAACTTAGACCACATTTGAAAGAGAATTAATACTCCTATGTTATAAACATGACTCCCCCTACACCTGAGAGGTTGGTGTTTCCCTTGGATGCATCAGTGAAAAATCGCCATGACTTTGATTTTTCAATTAGCAACTAGTCAATCCACCTCAATGACTTGCACTTCATGAAGATTTATAAACCAACACTTGCATACTTAATTTTATAAAAGACATGTAGAGCTTGCCATGAACATTGCATCAAATTATCTTAGGTGGGAACTTCATTAGATATGCTGAAGATCATAGTTTTTAAGCTTCGTTAGATAGGGTGAAGAGCATAGTTTTTAAAGGAGCTTTGATTAGATATGGTTAACACATGAAGAGCATAATTGTTTTTTTTTTGTTGGCAAAGTGGTGGAACCCCCCTGACTAGCAGGGTTGCCATTGGCTGAGTGGCCACGAACCAGGGGCATCTAAGCTGTCAGAATCACCCGGGGATTGCACCCGGCATGGATCACACCAACCCTTAACATGGTTGGATTTTTGGTATCCGACAGGATTAGAAACGGTGACCTTCTAGCTTAGGGGGCATCTTAACCATACCCCGCCACCAACTGTTCTACATCTCGCGGATAAGAGCATAATTGTTAGATAAGGCTAACTATATAATTAAAAAAATTCATGAAAATTACAAAAGGGTTAAAAGCATTTAAAATATCGTTTTCAATAGTTTGACTTAATAAAAAAATTAAAAATTATAGTTTTTTTCCATAGAAAAAACCCTTATATTCAATATCTATGAGAAAGAAATAAAAATATACATGTGTTTGTCTAATCTAATCTCAAAACCTACCATGTGTTGTTTGCATTATCTACCTCGATAGTTCAAAGAAAAAACTTATTATAGTCTTCACGTAGTGCCTCGTTGACACCCAACAATCCTAAATATCAAAGACCACCTAACTATTGTGAAATTTAAATGAGATAAAAAAGAGTTTACATAACTACTTAAAACCCCAAGACAAATATTTTTTTTGTTTGCTAGATTGTTCATAACTTGCGAGACTAGCCTGCAGTTTAAGAAACTGTGACATAAGGCATTTGAGCCATCAAAATCACCCAGGGATTGCACCCAGCCTGAGCCACAACAACCCTTAGCATCATTGGATTTTAAATGTCTCCTCCCAGCTACCTTGTGGGGTTTGAACTTGAGTCACCATGGAAAATGAGGTTGTTCAAAACTAATCGTGCTAGTGGGATTTGACACCTCCAAGACAAATAGTTAATTAATCTTATACAAAAATATTTATGCAGTTGTAAGGAGAGCGCATCTTATTAATTGGGTTTAGCTAGAATATTTGTGGGATGGAGTGTTATCCTCCCCACCTAGGTTCTATTCTTGTAAGTGACATGTTGAACTCATAATGAGTATATTATTGTAATAACTATGAGACTCATTGTTCACTTGGCCTTTATGTCCTAAATAATCTAGGGTTTGCCTTGGGTACCATCCTTAAAATGAAATTGCCATGTCCCCATCTAAATAAGACTATATGCAAATAATGTTTCACCAACCTACTAGTTCCCTAGGTGGAGATGGAAACATAAATGTTGTAATAAGGGGGCCATATGATCTGAAATTTCAGTATTTTTTTAACCATATAAATTGCTTGTGAAATTTGTATGTTAAAACTCATAAAAAGGCTTAAAAGATGAAATTTTAAATGCTTAAAACACACACATAAGCAAATAAATAATATGCAAACCATGAAATTGATAGACAACATATGATAACAGAGTTCACCCCTCGTGGTATATATCTTTGGGCCACTTCCAAGTCTTCAACGCTTACATACATGGGTTTCTGGAACCACCTCTATTTCACGTCAGTCAACAACAAAAGTCAACTATGTTTTCTTGAGGCCTCCTTTGGCACGCATATCAAGAACACCATCTGCCTGCATTTGTATAGATTCCCACATGAGGAATCGTGCCCATTGATGGATGTACCTGGATCGTGATATGTGTCATACTTTGTCTCGAGATATGTGCCTATGGGTTGTGTTGGTTTCTTAACTATGTTTCATGACTGGGACCATGGTTTAAATAGTGGTTTTGGGTGCGCGTTGGGGAACCACGCGCCCCTTTTTTTTACCTAATATCCATAGTTTAATTTTTAAATAAAAACTGCCATGTCTTTGCCAATGTATGGGTTGTGGCCCGTTGTCAAGGCATTAGAGTTGGAGGAGTATAGGTCCCAGGGTAAAACCCATGGGCCTCTCTCCATTCATCCTGATCCTAGAGGATTTTATTGCACCGCTTGATGTGGTGGGTTATTGTGACTTTACGATGGTACTTCTTGGCGTTTGTTTGTTGGTTGCACCTTCCGCTTGGTTGGTGACTTGGCATTCCTATGTTGGTTAGCTTGTGATATAGATCTTGCATTATTGGTTGATATGTTACCGTTGGTTCCACCGTATGGCCTTAGTGTTAGAAAAAGGATTGAGGTCTATGCCCTCGATCCCACCCCTTTTTCAAACTAAAACCTAATTCAAACTTAAATAAAAGTTACATATTATACATAGTAAGGACCACCGTCGAAATAGATGGCTAGCAGAGAGGCGTGAAGGCATGGGTGGATAGTAGGTCAGGGGTTCGATCCTCCATGCCTACTCCAAATTTGTGTAAACCTATAATGGATTGCAACAATGATTCCACATGGCAGTGCATTGGCCCACTTGTCACCATACATGTCCAGTCATCTCCACGTGTCTGTCTGTTGAGTTGCCACATCACAAATTCTTGTCCACGTGGAAAATTATGGTGCTTCCATGTGGCCTCCGTACACTAAATGTACCTTCCACATGGCACCCTATGAGTGTGCCATGTGGCCCCCCTTTTTTGCCATTTTTACAACATTTTAACATTTTTGCTGAATTTTCAAAACACAATAACTTTTACATCCGGAGGTCGTTTCACGCGAAACAAATGTCGATGGAACAATATTGAAAATATCTTCGTATTTGTAAGATTTAATTTACTTTTTGAAAACTTTAATTATGATTGAAACTTGAAATTTTCCTGAATCAAACCTTCCCACTATGAATCTTTTGGGCCATCGAAAGCCTGAAAACATTCAAAAAATAGGTGAGGGTGGAACTTCATCACTCTTTCGGTCTCTAGCCACTGTGTTTTTCTTGGATGCATTCCTTTCAACCCCACACAAAGAAATTCCATGTCACCTCTTCGTGAAGATTTGACCTTCTTATCAAGTATAACACCTTCCTGAAGTTCATTGAGATATTCAAGAACAAAGTCATAAATAGAAGGTACTTGAACCTATATATCTTAGTTCACAATCATAGGAGGCTCATACAGTTTCATATTTTCCACATTAACAATGGAATTTATTTGCCTATAAGGAGGCAATTCTAACCGAAAATCATTATATTACTGACTTTATCCAAAATTGTAAAAGTTACATCCTTGATAGGATTCAACTTTCTACCTTCACTTTGGAGTCGATCTTTGCTGATATGAAGCCATACTCGATCACCAATTTGGAAATTATGATCTACCCGATGCTTGTCATGTTGTCCTTTTTACTTGGCCTAACTTGATTCCAACTATTCCTGGAATGTTTGATGAATCAACTGCATCTATTGAATAAACTTCTGAGCTTTATCCGCATCAACTTGTCCATATTCCACTAAATATTTTCCAAAAACAAAGTCTAAGGGAGACTTTGGAAAATACCCAAAACATGTCTCAAATGGATACTTCTGTTTTGAAGAGTGTATGGCTCTGTTGTAGGAATGATGAACATAATGAAACTGTTCATCCCAAGGTTTAGGATGCTTGGCACAATACCCTCGAAGAAGATGTACAATGGTCTGGTTGACCACTTCAGTTTGTCTGTCGGTTTGTGGATGAAATGTTCTGCTTTTCTTTAGCTTTGTGTCCATAAGTTCCCATAAATATGCCAAAATTTCCCAAGGAAGCTAGAATCTCGATAAGATATAATAGAAGTAGGAAGTCCAAAAATGAACCCATACATTTTAAAAGAACAAATGAGCAGTCATCTCAGCTATGATATGCTTTTTGCAAGGCATTAGTATGCACATTTTACTAAATCTATCCACAACAACATATAGATAATCATGTCCTTTTCTAGACATTGGTAACCCCCCTACAAAATCCAATGAAACACTTTCCCATGTATGAGAAGGAACTTGATGTGAAGTGTACAAGCCTAGATTTCTGTTACTTGGATTACTTGTTGCACACATGACACATAATTTTACATACTTGGACATAGTATCAGTCATTTGAGGCCAATAATAAAACTTTTGTAATTGTTCTACAATTTTTCCTACTCCAAAATGTCTTGAAATGAGAGAAGTATGAGCTTCTCTGATCACATGTAATCTTTCACTTTGTGGAATACATATTTTTCCAAGACGATACAACAACTTGTCGTGTATATGATAATTCAATTCTTCATTATGATAGCCATGCCTTAGTTATTCATATACTTTTTTAAAGTCTTCATCGTTAGTATATTGTTCAACATAACTTGATTGTATAAAAGGACTTTGTTGAATGACAATAGAAGCATTTATTGGAGGTCTAGATAACATATCTGCAACTTTATTTTGAATTCCTTTATTATACTTAATAAGAAAATGAAATTGTTGTAGAAAACCCATCCACCTAAAATGCCTTGATTGTTGTAGCTTAGTTTGTGATTGAAGATATTGTAGTGGTTGATGATCAGTATGTATGATTGTTTCTTTACCCATTAGGTAATGTTTCCACTTCTTTACACTTTATACTAATGCATACAACTCTTTATCATAGGTAGGATAGCTGATTATTGTTTTAGATAAGGTTTCAGAATGATAACACATTGGTTTTTTATGTTGCATTAAGACTACCCCCATGGCATAACCACTAGCATCAGTTTCTATCTCAAATGGTTGTTGTATATTTGGCAATGCAAGTACTGGAGTTGTGCCGATCTTTTCTTTTAGTGTATCGAAGGATTTTTCTTCCTTTCCTTCCCACTGAAATACTTTGTTCACGCTTTTCAAAGCATGTAAAGGAGAAGCTATGAAGGAGAAGTTCACAATGAACTTCCTCCAGTATTGGGATGCTCCCAAAAAGATTCTTACATCAGTTACATTATTTGTCTTAAGCCAATTTACAATGACCTGCAGTTTAGAGGGATGAATCTTTAATTCACCACCCCCAAGAATGTAACCTATATAAACTAAATATGTATTTCCAAACTCACATTTGGACATCTTTAAGTACATTTTTTCCCTTACAAGTACATCCAATACAAGTTTTACATGCTTGACATGCTCTTCCAAAGTTTGACTAAAAATCAAAATATCATCTAAGTAGACTATGACAAAGTCATAAATTAAGGGCCTAAACACATCATTCATCACCGTCATAAATGTTGTTTGTGCGTTACAAAGCCCAAAGGCAATTACCATCCATTCATACAATCCTTGTTTAGTTTTGAAAGTAGTATTCCAAATATCATTGTCATGAATACGAATTTGATGATAGCCATTTCGTAAGTCTAACTTAGTGAAAAAGATTGCATTCTTAAGATGATCCAAAAGATCATCAATTTGAGGAAGAGGATACCTATTTTTAAATGTGACTATGTCCAATGCCCTGTAATCAACACACATACGCCATGTGTCATATATTTTAGGCACCAAAACAATCGGTGAACCACACAGAGAGGAACTTGGCCAAATGTCCCCTCCTTCAAGCGATTCCTGAACATGTTTCTTTATCTATGCCTTCTGAACTATGGAATACCTGTACATACCAATATTAGGAAGAGGTGCATCCTATTGTAAATGAATTGCATGTTGAATTTATCTTTTAGGAGGTAAACCTTTAGGTTCTTGAAACAAAATATCATAACAAGATTCCACTTTAATCAAGTCCTTTTTAAGTTTTGGATCACAACCTTTAAAAGATTTAGTTTGTTCAACATCTTTTGCTTTAACTATCATAAGAACAACGTTCTTACTTGCATTAACCAACCTCTTCATTTGATTTTTAGAAACTAAAGAAAGGTTAGTTTTCATGTGATGCGCACGAACGATATATTCAATACCATGTTTAGTGAGACAATACCTGTTATATTTGATGTAAAATATAGCCTTCCTATCATAAAGATATGAGCTACCAACACAATACCACATATATCCAATGGGATGACGTCTAGGTCTACTTCATCAACAAATACAAAAGTAATGGAAACCTAAGCCTACATTGTTTTGTAACTTGCAAATGTGCATTATCACAACCCATCCAAGTGAATATGGTTTAGGGTGTAACTTAGTTTCCAGATGTAATTTCTTAACTATTTCTTTTGAAATGAGATTTGCTTATGATCCCTATCAAAAAGAGTATTATTTTGTGTGTGTTTAGAGATCACTATAATATGAAATAGCTCATTCCTCTTTCTTCCATCAACAACGGGTTCATTCTTTGAAACAAAAGTAGACAGATTTTTACCTTGAATGCTTGTAGAAACCACCTTAGTATATTCCCCAGAATCAGATCCCAAATCATGTTGGATTTCCTTCGCAATAGTTTTTTTGTCTTATTTATTCCGAAACTTCTCAGGCTTGAGTTTCAGATGAAGTTTCCAACATTTGGAAGCATCATAACCTTTTTTCTGACAATGAGTGCATGCAGGTTTTTCTCCTTATTTCTTCACATTAGTTGTGTGTTTACCTTTTCCCTTACCTTTAAACTTGTTTCCATCTGGTTTGAAAGGTTTCTTGAAAAAATTCTATTTTGTATTCTTCCCCTTGGTCTCTATATGAGTTGTTTGAACACATACCTCATCAAGGTTAGTCATATTAAACATTAATATCATATGACATAATTAACTATGCAATCCTCCTATATACTTGAGAAGAGTTTCTTGAGTGTAGATAGGTATACCAAGTACCAACGCTTGTTTCCTGAATTCGTGTATGTATTCCTACACACTTTTTCCTTTACCTTGCCTCATGTTCTGCCAGTCCATCATAGCTTGTTGCATGTATCTTAATGGATAAAACAAATTTTTTAATGTTGATGTGAACTCATACCAAGAGGAGATGATTTTACCTTTTGTGGCAAGATCCTCTTGAGATCTGCTCTCCCACCATAAGAGAGTAGTCCCTCCAAGTTGGAGAGAATCCAACTAAATTTTAAATCATATTTAGTAAACTTTTGAGTCCTACAATAAACTTCTATTTGACGGATCCAATTGTCTAATTTATCAACATTAAGTTCTCCATTGTACATAGGTAACTAAAACTTAACATCTAGCTTTAATTGAGGCACATTAAAGTCAATTTTTGGATTTTGCTTTTCAAATGGAGAATGTAAAGAACCATCAAGATAAGGTGGAGAAGATGGTGGAGTTTTAGGAGGTTCCTCACCACCTCCTTCTTTTTTACCTCCAGCATAAGATGGACCACCTTGTTCACCTCTCTTTCGATATTGATAAAGCTCCTCCACCATTGTTTGCATTCTCATGAAAGCTTTAAGAAATTCCCTTTCAGATGGGATTGAAGAAGTTGCTTCTTCTCCTTTTGGTGAAGCCATTTTACCTCTTCTTGAGCCAATTTATGGATCAAGTTCTTCAAGTTCTCCTTCACCACACTATATCCTAAATCTTGTTAACATTGAGAAACTCACAATGCAATGGTTAAACTACTTTGATACCAAAGTTGATCTGAAGTTTCAGGATCCTTTTTAACCATATAAATTAACTGTGAAATTTGTATGTTAAAACTCATAGAAACGATTAAAAGGTGAAATTTTAAATGATTAAAACACACATATAAGCAAATAAACAGTATGCAAACCATGAAATTGATAGACAACATATGATAACGGAGTTAACCTCTCCTTGGCTATGTCTCCAGGCCAATTCCAATGAGAAGGTCGATCTTATTAAGTCTTCAAAGTTTACATACATGGGTTTCTGGAACCACCTCTACTTTCTGTCAGTCAACCGCAAAAACAAACATCACCACTATGATCCTCTCAAAAATTTGAGAAGAATGAGTACAAAGTCAACTGTTTTCCTAAGTCCTCCTCTGGCACGCATATCAAGAACACCCTCTGCTTGCAACTATACGGACTGTACGGAGTCCCACCTTGGGAATAATGCCCATTAATGGTTGTGCTTGCCTCAAGATCGGTGTCATAATTTCTCTCGAGATCTATGCTTGCTATTGGTTGTTTTATTGTCTTAATTAATTCACCAAATATTTAATTATCAACCGAGGTTTGTAATCTTAGAGCTGACACAAAATATAAGCAAAGGTAGAAGGGTTCCTAGGGTGTCGGGGAAATATTTTAACAAAGAAAATATCGAAAGATCTTTCAAAATGAAAAATCGAGTGAAACTCCAGAAATTCAACTACTAAGGTAATTAGGCTGGGACAAGACTACTAGATTAGAGCAGTATCAAGCTATACTACTCTACTATATCAACCATGAACTATGTATTTATAAATAGCACTATTATAATAAGGTAAACTACTCTTTTACATTGTACTCTATTAATTAATTATTCTGCTTCTTAATCTGTGAATTAGAAAGGTTTAAAACAAATTCAGAACTCTTACTATATGAATACAAAAGATAATATTATTTGATACACTATTACAACTATTTATTTTATCTAAGAAACCCAATAACTAAACTATACATGTGGTTTGACAAATATATAGTGAACGAACCAACTTATCTAGTTCCACTCTCCTTGAGTATTATGAGGGTATGCATTCATTGTGATTGGAACTGGAGAAGGAGGTGTATCAAAATGGCTTTCATAAGAAATAAAGAAACTGAATGGGATTAGGTCTAATTTAACTTCTACAAATAAATGTAAATTAAGTAGTGTCCAATTACAAGTAATAGTAAATATTTTTGATTTATTCCAAAAGCAAATGACTCTAAAAAAATGTTATTGACAACCAATCTATTTAATAAGGAAAGAGATTCTTTTAATGGATCACTTGGAATTAAGGGTATACTATTCTCACGTGAAACAACTATAATTGGAAAACAAGTAGAAACTTAATAAAAGCAAGTATAAAACTTAATAAAGAAGCAAGCAGAAAACTTAATAAAGATATTATGTTTCCTAAATCTAATTCTATTTTCTAGAAATATTCATTAACTATAAAATAAGGAAGACGACGCTTCTGCTATAGACTTTAAAAACTTAATATGCCTTCTAAAAAATAGAATTAGTAACTTAAGCCCTGAATTCAATTGAATAAGATTGAAGCAACTCAGCTAAGGATACAAATAACAAATCCTACAACATAAGCAAAATGAAGAAATCAGAGACAGAGGATCTACAATCCAAAAACAACCTAAGATAAAAGCGACAAAAGATAAAAGTAATTATAGGACTTGATAGATATTCTATATTATTTAAAGTAAGGTCCTAACTAGACATAGATAGCTACTGTTTAATTGTAGAAAGTAATATATTTTCAAAAATAAGAAAACTGTACTGGAAGCAAGCATAAAAGAAAATATAAATTACTAAAGGCTGAACGAAGGTCTAGACAACAGTTTGGACAAACAGTCTGGACATACAGCTTGAATGAGAAAAACAATGCAAATTATGAAACAAATAACCTAAATGATCTTAATATCAACTGATTTGTGCATATGATATTGCAAGGTAAAGGAAAGAGCGACTAAGCTTATTTTAACAATTAAAACAACAGAAGAATAAGAGTAACTTACACTAATTAAAAGAGAGATTATTTCCTATTATTTAACAAGTCGAATGAAAAATAACTAAAACTAACCTATAGCTAAACAAAAATTGACAGAATTGAATCTATCTATGAGCTGAACCTAAGATATTAGATGGATCAAATTCTATCTAATTGCAATTATAAAACTAAGAAACAATGCTGAAAAAGAAAATTGAAAACAACTATTGTGCAGCCGTCCACTTGCGATTCTGGAAATGTAAACTATTTCAACAACAGAGTATAAATCATATAACTTACATCAAACACATATTACAGAAGACAAGGAAATAAACAATATAAATTTACAATAGAACTGAACTACATACAGAGACATGAAATATGAACTACTTAGCTGCGAGAAATGAAGTAATGAAAAACACACAGAAATGGGATATCGCTGGTTGTTGAGGGGCCCTCTCAACAATCATGGTTGCACTTCAATTAATCAACCACTCACAACAGTAGAAACATGTATGCACAACTGAAAATATAACTTTATATTGAATTTGAAACAAATTTTAAAGAGCTTCTTTTACAATGAGTGATCAACCAACTAACTAGCTAGCTCGACTCTCTCTTGAAGCCGTCTTTATATAGGTTTTACATTGGTGAGTAGGTCGACCCTTTCAGTGGTCGACCGCTCCAAAAATAGTCAACCTTAACTGCTAATTAAACAACTATGTGATCTTTGGCAACAACACACAGCCACCTTCCTGATCCTTCGCGCATCGGTTCTCCTCGCACGAGCTATGGCTGTCTGGGTCTTTGTCGACCCGGGAATGAATCATGGTGTCACATGGAGAGGGTAGAATGATGGGCCTTCTATAGCAAGAGCCATCATAGTAGCAGAACGTGTGGACAACAGAGCAACTAAAAACCGGTATGTGCTTTAATCATTTGGGAATATGCCAACTAACAACGCGTAGATCGATAAGAGGGATGGATGGCGAGATAGATGTGATCTGCACATATTTAGCGTGAGTGCGTGTCCACATGGAGACTTGTTTGAAAACTATAATCTGCAAAACAAATCCATGTATTAGGCATGTTTCCAAATATCATAGAATTGCTTAATAAAATCACGAAATAATGGAAATAAACCAAAGCTTGCATAAATTCCAAATGCGTTCGCACCTAGGGCCGAATGATAAGAAATATGTAAAAAGATGACAAAAGAGTAAATTAACAGTCGATAATAGTGAAAAAATCAGGATCAGCACTCCCCCAAACTAGAGATATGCCAGGTCCCACTGAGCAAAAATGGAGTTTTAGGAAGAAAGTGGAGTTGCGTCAGCGGCTGCCTTTGACTTAGTAGATGAAACATGAGATTTAAATTACAATTGCCTGGCCTGTGTCTTTAAAACAGTGTGCCTCTCTTGACAAGAGTCATGCAAAGAGGTGATGGCCTTGTTAAGGTATTCAACAGCCTTGACTTGTATATGCAACTCCTTGTTCTCTTGGCAAAGATTATCAATTATCTTGGCATATTCTTCATTTTGACTTGCTGACTGTGCCAATTCTTGAGTTAGTTGGTCTACTCTCGGCTGATGAGGAGTAAATGGTTCTGTGGGTTTTTTGAAATCTTGAGACGGATTCAATTCTCTGGGTGGTGTCTCAAGGCCAATGGAGGGAATTCATTTTTCAGAACCCTTGTCTTGAGCAGATGGAGGAGCAGTCTCAAGAGCAGCAACTTCGAGCAATTCAACCGAGAAACTGGCTAATGTAAACAAGGGTGAATCAGAGATAGGTTCATTTACTTTGGCCATACGATATGGATGATCAGTCTGAACGGTAGGCTGAACAGGGGTCTAAATGGACTTCACCTTCCTGCTCCTGGATTGAATTCACGAAACAAGTAGAAATCCGACAGACTCAAGGTTAGCAGGGGTAGGTGAATGGACAGGTGAACTTGCTTCTGGTGTATCTTCGTTAATATGCACAATTTTGGGGCTTTTCCTTTCCTTAGGAGGAGTCTAACTGGGTTTAGGATCTCAAATATACCGAGGGCATTTTCAGACATTTAAATGAGGGTTTAAAACTTTAAACACAAAATTCTCCCAAGTCTGGTTCCTCTCCTTCAATTGATGCACAATCAGGATTTTAATCAGGTTGTGGTGGTACAAACTCCCCATAGGATCGATTGTATTCTTTCTAACTTGACTTGAAATTTTTTCAGGATTTTAAGGAAATAAAATGGGAAATTAAGGAACTACTGATTAACAAAATGTGCCAGTAAGTGAAGATGACAAACTTTGAACACAGTAAACTTACCCTTGCAGGTTATAAGGTGGATGATGACGGTCAGAGGGTTGAGGTACTCAGGCTTAATCCATTCTTTGTGAAACCCCTTCCTTGCTGATACAGGCTGAAAATTTGGCTTGAGAGTGAAGTGGTAGGCCGATCAAGGAAGAAACAAATGTTTATGCCAATGGGTGCCTTCTCTTGGGAGCTTGGTCGCTACTACAATGGTCTCGTCGCTTCTACAATGGTCTCCTTGGTTACCGGAAAAAGGAGATAACCAACCCTAGCCATTTTACCATCAAATACTTTCGCAAATATTAGTGAAATATCCTCGTCATTTCCCTGCAAAAGATGGAGAAATGGATTCCATCCTGCTCGGAAGAAAATCTCCCAGCATTCCTGAAATTTTGGAATCTGGAAGATGTCTTGATAGTTTTCAGGCTAAAGATGGTTAGACATTGTTCAAATAGGGGTGAAAAATGCAGAGGTTGCAGAGAATACCAAAAATGACGTCTAAATAGCTTTGCGAAGATGAAGGTAAATGAGGACAAAGGGAAAAGATCACGGGTTTTAAACATAATCTGTCTAAGTGCTTGAATGATCATGAGACCACGGTTTTGCATGCTCAACCAATCACCCTATGGCTTCATTCTTTGAATCGTGTGCCGTCATAAGGATGCATGTGTTGATGAATTCATAAGGTTTTGATATATTCAACCATGTCCAAAGTAAACTTTGGACAACTTGAATGATTTATCTATTACAGAATCCATAAAGATGCATTTAAAACCATAATAATTCTAATCAATAAGATGATAGGACTTTGATGACTTCCACGTGTGATTTGATTAGAGGACTTTGATGACTTCCACGTGTGATTTGATGAGAGGACAAGGGAAATGATGGTCGAAAAGATCTTAAAATTATATCATATCAAGATAGAGTTAAACGATATCATATAATATCAAAATCATAATCAAAATCATAGGTCGAGGTGAGTATTAATCAAATCATAATGCGTTTGTAAGCATTTGAACGAGGCTTAATAATTATGGATATGATACAACTAATAAAAATCTTTGCTCATGAAAATCAAAAGGATTTGACATTTTGACATCATGCCATTATAATGTTATAATTTTCATTTAGATTGTCATTTGGCATTCCATTCGGACTATCATTCGATCCCGTCATTCGACCCGTCATATGGACCTTTTGTTCAAAAATACACTTTATTGAATCTGACTGCTGCTAACTATGCAGTAAACTTTCTGGGCTGTAAGAACACAATACAATGATGTAAACCAACTTTATTAAACCTTCATTGCATTGTCCCTCACGGATTAAAATAGTCTTCCGCTAATTGCATTATCCTGAAAACATCTACACTTTTGTCAGAAATAAATGAAACTTTCTATCAACATTAAGAAAGTAAAAACAGTTCTAATATTACCCCAAACCAAAAATATGGCATGTCCTCAAGCCATCAAAGAAAAACTGACTGAGTTCCAAATAATATAACAAATAGTTCGAAAATGTTGCTATTATTTTTGTAAGAAAAAGAAATACTAACTAGTAAATGGAGATGATTCAGATATGTATTTCCATCAAGAATAACAGTGCTTAAGAAGATCATACAAATAATGAGAATATAAATGATGCGAAAAAATTCCATAGGAGAAACTAGTCATCCATGCCTCATTTAAGGATATCTTGTCATCCAAATAATATTTTAAGTTCACCCTAGAGTTTGTGAGATTTCAATAGATATGGGTCCCATTTCTAGAATAATAATATCCTAGGTATTAGTGAATTAGATGATAGAGTCCCAAGTCCAACTTACATCCATTCTCTAATGACATGATGAAGAATTGGCCTAAACATGTATTGTTCTTTTTCTTCTTTGTTTATTTTGTCTTTTTTTTTTACGACCCATGTGCATAGTAATGCATTAACCAGACCTCTTTTACCTGATATTGCCCCACTGCCAGCAGGCCTGTTCAGTACCCCAGTGGGTTTATCTTGGTACCATGCAAGCATAGCCCCGCTACTAGTGAGCCTGTTTAGTACCTCGACAGGTTTACTTGCACTTACCATGCTTCCTTGTTTAAAAGATGTTACTCAGCATGGACCCATTGCTAGCAAGCCTGTTCAGTACTCCGACGGGTTTGCTTCGTATAAAGTTTTTTTTTAACATGTGGAAGCTAGTTGGTACTTAGAGCGAGTTAAGCCTGCTAAACACATAATACAAATTTTTGAAAGCGAACCTTATAATTAAAGAAAAATTTATAATGGCCTAAATTATAGATCATGTCAAAAGATAATAACTCAAAGCTTTTCCTAGACTTCTCAGTCTATCTTCTTCATGAAAAGAGAACTAATGTTCCCCACAAGCATGAATTTCACTTATTCTTGAGTTTTCTAAAAAATTCTTAAGAGACAAGTTTTGATAATGAGTACAGGATGAACTAGTAGTCCTTAGGTGTAAAATAGAACTTTGAATAACATGATGATTAAAATAGGTCTTAAGTAATTGTTTTAATGATAAGTCTGAAATGTGCATATCTGAATCAAACACCATAAAATCATAAGGAATCATCAAAGAAAGTGGGTAGGAATGATATAGAGAACATTTTAATTTCATTATAAATCCATATTTTTAAAGAAAACGAGTTAGGATGGATTATAAGTTTTTATAACACTTTCCTTTTTAGGCAACATTTCATAGGCTAGTTAAAGAGACAAGGTTCTTGTAATCAAACTGCAAAACCACTTGTTAGATGATTCAAATTTTATTTGCAACAAAAACATATGCATCAAGAAAAGGTCATATAAATTTTATCAAAGTTTAAATAAAGGAAAAGAGCCTTCCTGTTTTATTTGACAAAATTCCATAAGATGATTATACAACCAAATTCCTTGCATGAATGTAGTTAGCTTATCATAAATGAATTTTATTTATTAAAGATATATTTACATATGTACATAAAAACAACACAAAATAGTTTAAGAATCAGGAGGAGGAGGAATGACTTCCTCTTCAACCATCTCCATCTCCTTTTGTTGTAAGACATTCTTCACGAAATCTTGTCTAGAGATTGGTTGATGATAAAGTCTAAGCCTGTGTCCATTTACGACAAAGGAAGTTTGTGAATCATTAATTTTCCTAATCTCTACTGACCCATTATCGAAGGCTGTAACTACCTCATATGGACCCATCCAACGGGTAGTTAATTTTCCTTTGAAATTTTTATACCTTGAGTCGAATAGTAATGCCCAATCCCCAGTATTAAAATTATTTTGTTTAATAAATTTATCATGCCATTACTTTTGTTCATTTGTATTAACATTGTCCTTTGGAGTGCATCTTTCCTAATCTCATCTAATTCATTAATCTGTAAGATTCGCTGTTTCCGTGCCTCTTCCAAATCCATACCTAATTGTACAACCATACGAAAAGTATTAACTTGGAATTCAATAGGTAAAAGGACTTGTTTCCCATATACTAAATCATAGGGTGTATGTCTAGTAGTGTTTCTCCAAGTTATTCTATAAGGCCCACAAATCCTCTGGGAGTCTATCTGCCCAATCTTTATGATGTAGCTAATAGTTTTTGTTAAGATAGCCTCCAATACCTTATTGGTTGATTCTACCTGGCCATTAGCTTGTGGATGGTAAGGTGAGGATTTGAAATGTCATATACTATATTTCGTGGTAAGTTATTTCATTAATTTAGAGGTGAATTGAGAACCTTGGTAAGTGACAATTTCCCTAGGCACACCAAACCAAGTAAATACCTCTTCGTATATAAATTCTACCACAGATTTTTCTGTAGCTCGGAACAAAGCTTTAGCTTCTACCCATTTGGTGACATAATTTGTGCAAACTAGGATGTATTTCTTCTTGCACGACATGGGAGAGATTGGTCCTACAAAATCAAGAGCCCACTTCTCAAAAGACTCAATCATGACCTGAGGCTGTAAAGGCATCTTGTCCGATGACGTAGGTCTACCCATTCTTTGGCAACTGTCACATCCTCATACATACCTAGCAGCATCCTTAAAAATGCTTGGTCAGTAATAACCAGAATGCAACACTTTGTATGCTGTCTGCTTGTTAGAAAAGTGTCCTCCACATGGCCCATCATGGCATGCACGGAGGATTTCTGTCATCTCGTCCTACCGTACACAATGTCTAATAATAAGATCTGGGCCGGTACGAAAAATGTCACTATCAAACCAAGAGTAACTAGAACTCCGGATTACAATTCGACGTTTCTCATGAGGAGACAAGTGGTTTGGTAACTTCCCGGTCACTAAATAATTAGCAATGTATGCAAACTAAGGGGTTTGAATAGACACAACAAATAGATGTTCTTCAGGGAAAGTATCATCAACATGTTTAGCACCATCATCATGTTGAATACGAGAGAGGAAATATACTACCAAATTTTCGCTACCAGGTCGATCGAAGACAACGATATTAAATTCTTGTAATAGAAGAAGCCATCGGGTCACCCCTACCATTGGTAATTGGTTTATGCATAAAAAATTTGATGTCAGAATGGTCCATATGCACAAAAACTTCATTTCCTGTGATGTAATGGCAAAACTTATTAATAGAGTAGACTACTACCAGAAACTCCTTCTCAGTAATAGTGTAATTTAGTTCGATAGGCGTTAGATTTTTGCTAATAAAATATATGGCATAAGATGCTTGTCCTTCTTTTTGACCAAGAACTCCTCCTATGGCTATGTCAGAAGCATCGGTGGATATATGAAAAGGAAGGGACCAATGAGGACCAATAGTATTGGTGCCACTGATAATTTAGCTTTTAAGACCTCAAAAGCACTTTGACATGATTTAGTCCGTTGGAACTCTATATCCTTCATAAGCAGTTTAAATAGTGGTGCAACTGTTTTAGTGAAATTTTCAATAAAACGACCGTAGTAACATGCATGTCCAAGAAAACTTCTTACTTCATTTTGAGTTTTCGGGGAGGGGAGCCGACAATAACTTCTATTTTAGCAGGGTCTACCTTGATCCCTTGTGAGGAAACATGATGCCTTGAAAACTATGCCTTCTGTTAATAGCATTTTAGATTTTTCATGACTAAGGGATAGGTTTGTCTCCTGACATTAGATCAAGACCTTTTCAAGATTATCGAGAGCCACTTGAAAGGTATTACCATAGTCTGTAAAATCATCCATGTACACCTCTACACAGTTGTGTATAAGATCAACAAAAATTCCTAAAAATGCATGCTGAAAAGTAGCAGGTGCATTACATAAGCCAAATGGAAAAACTCTATAGGCATATGTCCCCCAAGGGCATGTAAAAGTAGTCTTATCCTGGTCCTCAGGTGCTATCAAAATCTAATTGTATCCACTATACCCATCGAGAAAAGAAAAATATTGTTTACTGGACAAGGTATCTAGCACTTGGTCAATGAAGGGCAAAGGAAATTTGTCCTTAAGTGTGACCCTATTCAGTTCTCGGAAGTCAACACACATATGCCATTTCCCTGTAACTTTCTTTGGGACTACCACTAGAGGAGATACCCATTTACTATCTGAAATTGGGTAGATGAAACTATCTTTGAGGAGTTTTTGTAACTCTTCTTTAACTATGTCCTTCAAAGTAGGGTTCATCCTTCTCTGAGGCTGCCTTATAGGGGATATACTGGCATCCATGTAAATATGGTGAATACAAGTATTAGGGTGTATACCCTTCATATCATTGTACTCCCATGCAAATGCTCCTGATTGACTTTTAAGGACCTTAAGCAACTGTTATTGTTTACTCTCGTTTAACCCTGCATTTATATGTATAATGTTTCCAGGGCTAACTTCACAAGGCATGGTATAAGACCCTATATTCTCTTCAATTGCAAAGACACATGGTGTATCCATGAATGTTGAGAGGGCCATATTTTCTTGAAAATCATCTCCAAAAATTTGATCGAATTGAGAAAAAGAATGAGGAAAATTTGTATAAGTTGTTGAAGAAACAAATTGGTTTAACACATTTTCAGTAGTCTGCTCCTGAAGTGCCCAGGAGTAGTCACTAGGAAATAAAAGATATTGAATATTTTCATCCCCAAAAGGGCAGTCTAACCACCACAAGGTTTCAGTTACAGGTTGTACTGGGGGGTATAAAACAATATTTTGTGTGGACAACCCATTAGAAATAATCATTTCCCCATCCCTACATCCTATGAAGGCGTTGGCGGTATCCAACCATGGTCTTCCTAGTATAATAGGATGTCCTTTAGAAGGATCCTTTGATTCTACTACCATGAAATCAATAGAATATTCCCATGAGGCTATTGATACAACAATGTCATCCGGAACCCCAACAGGTTTTACCATAGTAGGGTCTTCTAGTTCCAGAATTGAGGGAGTTGATCGGAGAAATTGTCCGAACTGTAAAACTTCTAATACTGCGGTGGTCATCATATTAATATCCGATCCTAAATAAATAAATGTATTTTCTATAACAGTATTATTTACGATAACAGTTACTACTGAACTACATGGATTTGTATACTTTGTAATTCTAGACTGGTCAGTCATACATTCAACATTTCTCTTATAACATGAATAGTGGGGGGGTCTTTTTGTTTCTTTCTCGGGTTTCTTAATGCAAAGTTCCTTTATTACTTTACTGTAAATTGGTATATCCTTAATAGCTTGTAATAGAGGGATATTGACACATACATTTTTTAATTCATTTAAAATATCGTACTTAGGATGGATTACAGGTTTTTCTATTGCTAATCATTCCGAAAATGGAGAGATTCTTTGTTCTTGAGTTGGTTCTTGCTGAGGATGGGTATGCACTGGAAGTTTCGGCACATCCTGCAAAATAACATCATTCATGACTTCATTGGGACCTTCTTCCTCTTCATTCTCTTCACGAATGATGACTGATGACTTGGGTTTGTCATTCACAACTCTTCCAGATCGTAATTGTATCTCATGTACGGGTACAGGCGAAATAACATAGGATGGAAGAGTTTACAACTCAATGCTATTAAGAGCATGAGATGGCTTATTATTTGGGTTAGGTATCAGTTGTGTAGCTAACAATGTAGGCCATGGAGGGTTTGTATTCTGGAAATGACGAGGTTGTTGTGTAATAAGGGGAACTGGAGGCACAAAACCTGGTAAAAATTGTTGGGTATTGGTTGGATGCTGAGGATAAGGATGATTAGGTGTAGAGACATGTGGTGACTGGGGGTAGGACTATCCCCTCCACCCCTATGGCCAATACTGTTGCTAACTAAAATGAGGAAGAGGAGGATACTGGGGTGGCCAATGTTGCCAACTTGAAGTGTTCCATTGTTGAGGTGATTGGTAGGGTTCGTAATAAGGTGGGGGTTGTGGCGAGAAATTCTGATATGGTGGTGGGTCCCTTGGTTGTTAAGGAAGCCTCCTAGATGTTTCACCAATGTCCCCACTTTTATATATGTCTTGTAACCCAAGAAATGACAGGAAATTGTCTGTTGGATCCTCCTCTGTACATATGTGACATACAGAGATATTGTTTAATGGGCATTCTCATTGAGGATGTTTAGTCCTGCATCTTGGACAGAAAATGCTCATTGCATCATGTTCTTCCTCTTACCTTTTCTTAGCTTGTAATGCATCTAGTTGGGAACCCATTGCTCCTAAAATATCATTCCGAAAATGGAGAGATTCTTTGTTCTTGAGTTGGTTCTTGCTGAGGATGGGTATGCACTGGAAGTTTCGGCACATCCTACAAAATAAAATCATTCATGACTTCATTAGGACCTTCTTACTCTTCATTCTCTTCACGAATGATGACTGATGACTTGGGTTTGTCATTCACAACTCTTCCAGATCGTAATTGTATCTCATGTACGGGTACAGTCGAAATAACAAAGGATGGAAGAGTTTTCAACTCAATGCTGTTAAGAGCATGAGATGGCTTATTATTTGGGTTAGGTATCGGTTGTGTAGGTAACAATGTAGGCCATGGAGGGTTTGTATTCTGGAAATGACGAGGTTGTTGTGTAATAAGGGGAGCTGGAGGCACAAAACATGGTAAAAATTTCCAGGTATTGGTTGGATGCTGAGGATAAGGATGATTAGGTGCAGAGACATGTGGTGACTGGGGGTAGGACTATCCCTTCCACCCCTGTGGCCAATACTGTTGCTAACTAAAATGAGGAAGAGGAGGATACTGGGGTGGCCAATGTTGCCAGCTTGAAGTGTTCCATTGTTGAGGTGATTGGTAGGGTTGGTAATAAGGTGGGGGTTGTGGCAACAAATTCTGATATGGTGGTTGGTCCCTTGGTTGTTAAGGAAGCCTCCTAGATGTTTCACCAATGTCCCCACTTTTATATATGGCTTGTAACCCAAGAAATGATAGGCAATTGTCTGTTGGATCCTCCTCCGTACATATGTGACATACAGAGATATTGTTTAATGGGCATTCTCGTTGAGGATGTTTAGTCCTGCATCTTGGACAGAAAATGCTCATTGCAAGATGTTCTTCCTTTTGCCTTTTCTTAGCTTGTAACACATCTAGTTGGGAACCCATTGCTCCTAAAATATCAGTTTTGAAGTTTTCCAATAGGTTTCCTAACTCTATTCTTGTGACTCCTCCAAAAATGGGAGTGTCTCCTTTTAGATTTCTATTGTAAGGCTCTTAAAGATTTCTCCCAAATTTCCCCATACTTATAGAGTAATTTCTACACATCTCCCAAATATGTGCGAAGGATTTGTGGGAGATATCGCTAGATGCCATGCGATTAAGGTTTTCTACCAGGTCTTCTGAGATCCCTTTAAGGAAGAGTGTTCGTACTGCATCTTATTGAAGGTCACTATGTTTAGATTTATGTAATATATAAATAAATCTCTTGAGATAATCTTACAAGCTCTTGTCTTTGAGTTGCTGTATCTTGAAAATATTGTTTTGAGAGTCTCTGGGTTTGCAATACTCTTAATATTTCCACAAGAATGTAGTTTTCATACCTTCCCGAGTCCTGATACTTATTCTCTTAATCCCATGAACCATCATAAAGCAGAGTCTTTTAGTGTAGTAGGGAAAAGTTTTAATTTGTGAGCATCTTGTATATAGTTATAACTTCTATAGAGGATTTCAAACTCGAACAAAAATGTGTGCGGGTCTTCATTACTCTTCCCATAGAAAGTAGGTAAGGAGGAAGGAGGGATGTTCTTCATATTTACATCATGTGCAGTGTCTAAAATAGGGAACCCGAAGGTCGTCTCAGTTCGATTCTCTCCTTCTCCTTTGTCATTTCTAACCTTGTCATGATCTTCATTCTCTCCCTGTCTCTCCATGTAGGTTTGATTCTTAAAGAGTGTATACCTAGGAGGCTCCTTCCGAGGTGATAATGGGGCGTCCCAATGTTCTTTTTCGGGGGAGATCTTCCTCCGATCAATTGCATTTTTATTAGGTTCTATAGGGATGGTAGGTACTACTGTGGATGTTTCAATATGTGAAATAACTGTATTTATTGAGCTGCCAAAGAGAGCTTGTACCTGGGCAGGATCAATGAAATTAATGAAGTTTGGATCCCCTACTAGTGAGAAAGTTGTATCGTTAGGTTTTTGCACTAGTGGAGGGTTGAGGATTTCCAATGGCTGACCTTGTTGAACTTCTTCAGAAATGGGGTCCTGAGGACCTCCTTCCAGGATTTCTTCACCTTCTATGGCTTCTCCTATAAAGTATTTAGGTTTCCAAGTAGAAATAATTCCTACGTGTGTTCTTCGATACCTTTCTGTTGAGTCAGTGGTCGGGGTATTTCATCCCCCGTAAAGGTTAGTAGGAATTTTAACAAGGTTTTGGGAACTAGTTATAACATATCTACCCTTCGAATCTCTAGGCATGTTCATGAAAAGCTAAACTAAAAAAAACCTACAATACTACTATTATTGCTGGATTTGGGGGGGCCTGTTATAATAGATGCGTAGGTTCTTACCTCTCATCTTACCACTCCCCCGCCACCAGCTTATTGCTAAACTTCACAAGGGAATTTTACTTATTCTACCTTACAGAACAACTCCCCGAAAACAACGCCAAAAATGTTGGTTGTTTTATTGTCTTAATTAATTCACCAAATATTTAATTATCGACCGAGGTTTGTAATCTTAGAGATGACACAAAATATAAGCGAAGGTAGAAGGGTTCCTAAGGTGTCGTGGAAATATTTTAACAAAGAAAAGATCGAAAGATCTTTCAAAATGAAAAACCGAGTCAAAATCCAGAAATTCGACTACTAAGGTAATTAGGCTGGGACAAGACTACTAGATTAGATCAATATCAAGCTATACTACTCTACTATATCAACCACAAACTATGTATTTATAAATAGCACTATTATAAGAAGGTAAACTACTCTTTTACAGTGTACTCTATTAATTAATTATTCTGCTTCTTAATCTGTGAATTAGAAAGGTTTAAAACAAACTCAGAACTCTTACTATATGAATACAAAAGATTATATTATTTGATACAGTATTACAACTATTTAGTTTATCTAAGAAACCCAATAACTAAACTATACATGTGGTTTGACAAATATACAATGATTGAACCAACTTATCTAGTTCCACTCTCCTTGAGTATTCTGAGGGTATGCATTCATTGTGATTGGAACTGGAGAAGGAGGTGTATCAACATGGCTTCTAAAAGAAATAAAGAAACTGAATGGAATTAGGTCTGATTTAATTTCTACAAATAAATATAAACTAAGTAGTGTCCAATTACAAGTAATAATAAACATTTATTTATTTATTCCATAAGCAACTGACTCTAAAAAGATGTTATTGACAACCAATCTATTACTTAAGAAACAAGATTCTTTTAATGGATCACTTGGAATTAAGGGTATACTATTCTCACGTGAAACAACTATAATTGGAAAACAAGTAGAAAACTTAATAAAAGCAAGTATAAAACTTAATAAAGAAGCAAGTAGAAAACTTAATAAAGATATTATGTTTCCTAAATCTAACTCTATTTTTTGGAAATATTCAATAACTATAAAATAAGGAAGACGAATCTTATGTTAGAGACTTTAAGAACTTAATATGCCTTTTAAACAATATAATTAGTAATTTAAACCCTGAATTCAATTGAATAAGATTGAAGCAACTTAGCTAAGGCTACAATTAACAAATCCTACAATAGAAGCAAAATGAAGAAATTAGAGATAGAGGATCTATAATCCAAAAACAACCTAAGATAAAAGTGACAAAGGATAAAAGTATTTATAGGACTTGATAGATATTCTATATTATTTAAAGGAAGGTCCTAACTAGACATAGATAGCTACTGTTCAATTGTATAAAGTAATATATTTTCAAAAATAAGAAGACTACACTGGAAACACGCATAAAACAAAATAGAAAGTACTAAAGGCTGAACGAAGCTCTGGACGATAGTTTGGACAGATAGTCCGAATGACAGTCTGGATAGATAGTCTGGACAGATAGTTCGAATGAGAAAAACAATGCAAATTAAGAAACAAATGACCTAAACGATCTTAATATCAACTGATTTGTGCATATTATATTGCAAGGTAAAGGAAAAAGTGACTAAGCTTATTTTAACAATTAAAACAATAGAAGAATAAGAGTAACTTACACTAATTAAAAGAGAGATTATTTCCTATTATTTAACAAGTCAAATGAAAAATAACTAAATCTAACCTACAACTAAACATGAATTGACAGAATTGAATCTAGATATGAGCTGAACCTAATATAGTAGATTGATCAAATTCTATCTAATTGCAATTATAAAACTAAGAAACAATGCTGAAAAAGAAAACTGAAAACAACTATTGTGCAGCCGACCACTTGCGATTTTGGAAATGAAAACTATTTCAACAACACAATATAAATCATATAACTTATAACAAACACATATTACAGAAGACAAGGAAATAAACAATATAAATTTACAATATAACTGAACTACATACAGAGACTGGAAATATGAACTACTTAGCTGCGAAAAAGGAAGTAACGAAAACACACAAAAATGGCAGACCGTTGGTTGTTGAGGGGCCCTCTGAGGAATCAATGCTTCAATTAATCAACCACTCACGATAGTAGAAACATGTATGCACAATTGAAAATATAACTTTACATTGAATTTGAAACAGAGTTTACAGAGCTTCTTTTACAATGACTAATCAACCAACTAACTAGCTATCTCGACTGTCACTTGGAGACGTCTTTATATAGGTTTTACATAGGTGAGTAGGTCAACCCTTTCAGTGGTCTACCGCTCCAAAAATAGTCAACCTTAACTGCTAATTAAACAACTATGTGACATTTGGCAACAACGCGTAGCCACCTTCCTGATCCTTCGTGCATCGGGTTTCCTCACGCAGGCTATGGTCATATGGGTCTTTGTCAACATGGGCATTAATCGCAGTGTCACATGGAGAGGGCAGGACAATGAGCCTTCTAGAGCAAGGGCCATCATAGCAGTAGAACGCGTGGACATCAGAGCAACTAAAAATTGTTCTGTGCTTTAATCATTTGGGAATATGCCAACTAACAGCACGTGGATCTATCAGAGGGCTGGATGGCGAGCTAGATGTGATCTGCACATATTTAGCGTAAGTGCGTGTCCACATGGAGGCTTGTTTGAAAACTATAATCTGCAAAACAAATCCATGTATTAGGCATGTTTCCAAATATCATAGAATTGCTTAATAAAATCACAAAATAGTGGAAATAAACCAAATCTTGCATAAATTCCAAATGCGTTCATACCTGGGGCTGAATGATAAGCTAAATGACAAGAAATATGTCAAAAAGATGACAAAATAGATGCCAAAAGAGTAAATTAACAATTGAGAATAGTGGCAAAACCGGGATCAACACTTGCGCATTGTGTTGGTTTCTAAACTACGTCTCGTGGCTCGGTCCATGGTTTAAATAGTGGTTTTGGGGGCGCGTGGAGGAGCCACATGCCCCTTTTTATTTACCCAATATCCGCAGTTTAATTTTTAAATAAAAGCTTCCATGCCTTTGCCAATGCATGGGATGTGGCCTATTGGCAAGGCGTTGGTGTTGGTGGGGCAAAGGTACCGAGGTCAAACCCGCGAGCCTCTCCTCATTCACTGTGATTGTGGAAGATTTTATTGCATCGTTTGATGTGGTGGATTATTGTGACTTTGCGGTGGTACTTGTTGGTGTTTGTTTGTTGGTTGGACCTTCCACTTGGATGGTGACTTGGCATTCCTCCATTGTTTGGCTTGTGATATTGCTTATCGGTTGGCTTGTGATATGGATCTGCATTATTGGTTGATACGTTACCGTTGGTTCCACCGTATGCCCTCGGTGTTGGCCAAGGGATTAAGGGCTATGCCCTCGATCCGACCCTGTTTTCAAAATAAAATATATTTCAAACTTAAAAAAAGTTCCATCCTATACATAGTAAGGACCACCAACGGAATAGATGCCTAACATAGAAGTGTGAAGGCATGGGCAGATAGGAGGTCGAGGGTTCAATCCTCCTTTCCTCCTCCAAATTTTTGGTAAACCTGTAATGGATCGCCAATAGGGCTACCATGTGGGAACGCCTAATTGGCCCACTTTCACCATACATGTCCAGTCATCTCCACGTGTTTGTCTGTTGAGTTGCCACATCACCAATTCCTATCCGTGTGGCACCCTGAGGTACTACCACGTGGCCTTCGTATGCTCACTGTATGTTTGTACGGCTACATGGCTTTCGTACTTCCACATGGCCTTCATACGCTAACTATGGAACCCTGTGGGTGTGCCACGTGGCCCCTCTTTTTTTCCATTTCTACAACATTTTAACATTTTTGCCAAATTTTCAAAACCCAATAAATTTTACATTGGGAGGTCGTTTCACGCGAAACGAATGTCGCCAGAAAGCTCTTGATGATCTCTTCACATCTGTAAGATTTAATTTACTTTTTGAAGACTGTCATTTTGATCAAACTTTGAGATCCTCCTAGATCACCATAGGACCCAAAAGGACTTTAGTTTACCATATTCACATTAAAATGGGTCACATGAATAATAAATGCTAAGAAAATAAGGTGTCATTGGTGCATGAAGACACTTAGAAGCTTGTGGAGCCTTTGGGTGACTAGATTCCCCACACACTTGGCATGATCTTCATCCAGTTTCGAACCCAAGGGGAATGTAACATTCTCATAGGTTGATGTGTTGTCACATAGCCTAGTATGAGCCAAGGAATTTGAATTAGGAGAGGAGAGTAACTCCCATGGAAGAGGAAGAGACTAACAAGACAATGTGTGCCACTTGGAAGGAGATTCCATGGACTCTACGACAGCTAATGATGAAATATTCCATGACAGATATGACATTCAGACATGATTGCATACCTATTAAAAGTTTGAAATGATAGTGTTATAGCTCAAAATGACACATCTCTGCCTATGACCACTTTCCCATGATTTCGTCGCATGTCGACACTTCCATGACGACACTTCATGAAAGTCACTGAATGTCACTGAAAAAACACCTATCTTGGAGGACCTATATCTTGATTTTTGTAACTCCATTTGACCTTATCTCTACTCCATTGGAAAGGTATTTCAGTTAGCTAAAACTTTCCAGAAGACACCAAAGTCTGAAAATGCCTAGAAATACCCTTAAAATGCATTTTTTGTCCATTCACGACTTGCCAGTAGTGCAACCCGCGAATGCACTTTTTGTATTCGCGACTGTCTAGTTATGCAACCCGCGAATACCTTTTAAAAATATCAAAAACATGCCTTTTGAATTTTGGTTTGTTTGGGTAGTTATGCAACTGACTTTTTCAGTTGTAACCACTTTGTCTTCGCCCCTAACTCTTCCTTAAGCATATAAATAGAGGTAGGGAGGTCCATGAGTGGGGACTTGAATTTCTGCATTATTATGCTGGAGGAATTGGGACTCTCTTTTCCCACACCTTTGCCCTAGAAGCTTTCTCCTTGTGTTGCAGAGCTTGGAGGTTGAGTTCTTTGGAGAAGAGAAGTAGCAGAACCAGATCAAGGTTTCGTGAGGTGCCAAACTTGAAGAGAAGGTATACTTGTACTTGTTTTCAAGATTAATAAAGATGTGATGTCCTTCTTCTTCCCAAATCATAGTTCAATGTGTGATTGAATATTTGTTTATGATCATATGATGATGTTATTCAGATCATTAGTTCATTTTTAATTGATTATCATTGTTTTATATGTGGTCATAATGGTTTGAGAAAGGTATAATTCGTTTTGCAGGTCTCTTGGAGCGAGAGGAGCAAGAAGAGGATTGAAGAGAAAGCTTGGACCAGCCTTCAGTTAGTCAGGTGTAGACCTTTCTCATCTCTGATCTTGCTTATATATGCTTGCTGAACATTGTGCATCTCTCTTTCAACCCCAGTATGTTGATGGCCTCTTAAACCCTAGCCATAGGATACTTTCCTTTACAACAGAATTGGCGACTCCGCTGGGGATAGCCTTGTCTGTTTGGGGTTTCTCCTGATTTCTTTCAGCCTTTTGCATTGTTTCAGGTCCTTCTTGCCACTTAGGAACACTTTATAATTCTGATAGAACACTTCCCCTACCTTCTTAGGGTAGTTTTTGACCTTTTTGGGAAATTTTCCACCCATTCATGACTTGCTTGTCTGAACAGTCGCGTATCTGGTTTTGTATTCGCGACTGCTTATACTGGAAACCCGCGAGTGATTCACGACTTGTATGTTATACAACCCACGAATGCTGATATTCACAACTTGCTGTATTAGCAACACGCGAATGATACGCGACCTACCAGTAGTGCAACCCGCGAATGCCCCTAAAACATTGTTTTTCTCATTTTCTGTGGTTTTTCTTTTGTTTGTGGGCTGTTGGGTAGGTCTTTTTGGGGTCGTCTGCAGGTGCATGACTCCAAGGAGTTAGTGTCATCCCTTTTGGTTGTTCTTTATCTATGCGGTAAGCCCTTTTATAGCATTAGGGTTTGTTCTTTGCTCTTTCCCCCACCTCCTTTGCTTGGTTTGATTTTTGGCCTATGTTTCTGGTCAGCCTCTGTTAGTGATCTTTGTTTGATTTCAGAAGCTTGTTGGTGTTGGTTTCCTTCTTGTTTTGTTGGTTAACTTCACCATGCCAAAGTAGTTGTCTTGTCTCTTATGCAAGCCTTCCTTCCAAGTAGGGTTTATACTGACTTTAGGGCATTCTAGAGTTTGTTTGGTGGTTGTATAGCAAAGTTCCTTT
>LPNX010420360.1:262194-327119 GCA_001517045.1 Pseudotsuga menziesii | reverse complement strand
TCACTGAGACTACACTAGCAACCCTCTTTTGCAAGCACACTTTTCACTTTGGCACTGGTCTTTTCTATTCCTTTTTTGCATAAGTTAATCACGCAATGTATCATTGAATTTTGTGTATCCAATTTGAGCTAAGGTGTTGCTTAGGTTAAGTTTTGTTTGCAGTAATTGGTAATTTCTTAAATTCATTCATTCCATAATAAAACTCCTAGAATTAACTACTTCTCTTGTAGAGTAAAAGCCTTAGATTTTACTTTTCATTAGGGTCCACCCCCCTTGGCTTCGCTAGGAGTTGGCCTAGACGGAGGAGCTGAGTATCAGGTGACAGCACTTGGCTCGAGCTTGCCCCCAAGGTCGCATCCAGTGGCTTGAAGATTTCTGCCACGTTACCCGAGGTGCGATTTAGGCGGCAACACAACATATAAGGAAAACAGAAAAAAGGACACCGATACAAATCCCCCCAAGGGGATGGGGACCGGACTCTAACGGGCCTACTCAAACTTTATTTTTGCTTTTACAATGATGCGAAAGAAAGTGCACTTTGGTCCACAAATTGGGATCCAAAGGCTTACAACTTGTAAAAAGAATAATTTTTATGTGAGAGGGAGCTTCGTTTGTCTTCTTTTTGTTGATTTTGTGAAAATTTTGCCAGAGCTTCCCTCTCTTTTATCGCAAACCTGCAAAAAACAGCCAACAAATATTAGTGGAATGTGCCCAAAAGCACTTTAAGAGTGCTTTTGGAAAACTTCCAAAGTTTGCCCAAAACATTCTAAATAACAACTGACTATAAAAAAAGGAAAAAACTAAGTAAGGCAAGCTAGAAAGCTTGCCCTCTTAGGATCTTTGCTTGCCTCTTGAAAAGAATGGCAAGTAAATCTCAAGCACTATATGCCAAATAAATCAAATGAAAGCTCTTTAATATTCTTAACTAAGTGCTTTGAAATTTTAACTTTAAACTTGTGAGAAGAAAGCTAGATCTAATGTTTAAAAGAACAACTTGTAATTACGCAATAAGATCTAGATTTGGAAATTTAAATTTACCTTATATATGTCTTTGACATGTAGATCTAAGCAAAGGTAACCAAAGTAAATTGAAGATCTTTTGGATCAAGAAGCGATAGAACCGAGTGGAGCAAGAAGTAGAAATGGGAAGGTGATGCCTCCTTTGGTGAGATCCGAGGGATGATGCTTCTTCTTTCGAAATTACTGGAGAATAGGGAGAGCCCACTCGCTCATCAAATGCTCCAGCTTGGGTTTCCTGTAAAATACCTTCAACAAAATGCAAAGGGGATTAAAAGCACCTGTGTGAAATAATAATAAGATAAGCAATATTATAGACCCATACAAGAAATCATATAAAACTTTGTAATCTAATATATTCTACAACAAGAAGTAACCTAACAAGAATCACTTCCTATTCTTACCAAAGTGTAAATTTCCTAACGAAGACAAGTAATCCCAACAATTGCAAAATATGAAAGGAGTTGATACATATTACCTCAATGATTTAGCATAAAGACAACATCAACCAAACATCTATGGATCCCACACGGAAATTGCCTCCAAAGCCTTTTATTAACAATACTCAAAAAATATTACAATGTATGCAAGCAGAGGTTCAACCTTTCGATCCAAACAATTGAGAAGTGACATGCTTAAATAGGAAAAGAGAGACCCAGGGGGGCCTCATCAATACTGAAGATCAACCCGCAGTGTAACTGAGTTGAGTTGAGCTGAACTGAACCAATTTGAAGAATCGGTGGGGTGATTATTAATTTAACTGAATAGTTGGTATGGAGGAGATGCCACCTCAAATGAGGTAGGCGACCTCACTCCAACTCCCAAAAGCCAACTCACCAAAAACCAAATCGCATGCTTTGATCACTCTCACGCGATTGTCTGGTTACGTGATGTGAGCTTCACCAACAAAATACATGATTTGATTCAAAACTTAGGGTAGGATGGGTCCACGTTTTATTATCTCAAATTTTACAAGTGATAAGCAATGGGGGCCACTCCTTGGCTTAGCGCAACCATTCCATCCAAGCAAGCGTGGGTCCTCACTATGGTGAGTTGACGTCACCTGCCATCACGATGGACCAATGCATGGTACATTATCATAAGACAAGGTTTTGTCTTTTTTTAAATGGTGACGTGGAAAGTGTGGTCTACACCCTCAAACTCGCAAGTGTAGCGTGAGTCTTCCCTTGGTGTATTTGACGTCACCCTCTTAATATAACCTTCCAAAACCTTATTTTAAAACCAAACTTTGACTTCATATGAGTGGATGTATAAATTACTAGTCACATGGGACCTTCTCCATGTCACTCAAATCAAGTTTTTGATTGATTTTGACTTCTTTTAACAATTTGACTTTAGTGTCAATATGTCCAAATTTAGCATTAAAATGCCATCTTGATGCACTTTTAGCCAAATAATGCCTCACGGGGTGCTCCGGTTGCCCAACTGATGTGGAAAGTGGCCCTTGGAGTAAAAAGTATGCTCTCAGTGTCAAAACGAGCATCCCCATGTTAGAAACGGACTCCGTATTTGACTTTTATTACCATCTGAAGTTTTTTAATTAAACCATTAAAAGATCGCTTAAAAAACGATTTTTTTTTTGCGGAAACTAACGAAACTCACGGGGTTCTCTGGCTGCCCAACTGATGTGGAAAGTGGCCCTTGGGGTAAAGAGTATGCTCTGAGTGTCAAAATGAGCATCCCCATGTCAGAAACGGTCTCCGTATCTGACTTTTATTACCATCTGAAGTTTTTTAATTAAACCATTTAAAGATGGCTTAAAAAACGTTTTTTTTTTTGCGGAAATTAACGAAACTCTAGGGGGACCTAGTACATGTCCATACGACTCAATTCGAATGCCTAGCATGTTGAAAAACACTGACCCGAAGGCTCTAATAACCTCCTAAGGCCGAAACACCAAGATGACTACCCCAACTTTGGAGGTGTGAGTGAAAAACTTAGAAATTATTAGTCGTTTGTTCAACAACCAATAATAACCAAGGGAAAAAACACTCTGGGCTAGTCGGCTTGATGCTTCAATCTGGGAAGCCGAGCCTTTTATAAAAAATTAAATGCTAGGACATTTTTACAATTCCCCCAAGGGGGTATGACCATGTCTTACAAAAAATAAAATAGCCATGAAGGCCTGAAAGGACTTCTGAACTCTAAATATGAACAAGTATCTTGTTCATCATTGGCGATTGAAAGTCCAACTAGGTGCAGCCTAGTCGGTAACAACGTGACCTAAGGTGCGAATTAGGCGGCAACACCATCCATAACTAAGAATTAATAAAATACTTAGTAAAATTTCTTAAGGTTTGCCCCCCTTGGCTTCGTTAAGAGTTAGCCTAAATGGATTAGTCAAGATCAGGTAACAACACTTGACTCAAGACTTGCCCTCAAGGACACACCCAGTCGCTTGAAGATTTCTGCCACGTTAAACCAAGGTGTGCTTTCGACGGAAACATGGGACACTTAAAATCAGCAGTCCCTTACTGCATCTCACATTTGTGCCCTTTTGGGCTCCGTGAGGAATAATCATTAGATTTCTTTCATTTGGCCAGTAGTCATTTAGATTTTGCTTTTGGTCTTCAGTTGCTTTTATGTGCTCTGTTTACTTTAATTTCATATAAGCCTTTTGGCTTATATTTCTTTCTTTAGATGCAACATGATACCCATATGTAATGCAATGATGGTAGGATTACTTGCTTCGACGGATAATGGGATGCCACCGAGTGGAAAACAAAACTCTACCCACCACCACCACATCAAGTGCAATCTGACAACAAGTAGATCCACAGTTGAAGCTATGCATCCACACACTGTAGAGCTGAGAGACAAATAAAATGGAGTCCAGTACACAGAGGTCAAAGGGGGAGGTCCTTAGGATCACACATCTCTATCTAAGTCAGGGTAAGGATCCAAAAATACGAAAGAGTCGGATGGGTGGAGACAATGATAAATGGCACCAAGGATAGCAATAAGACAAAAGGTGACCATGTCTATACCAAGATGGGGATGGAACCAGTGTGCATACATAATGTTGACCACCAAAACCAACTAGGTGGACAACGTGTACCACGCACATGTTGGATGTGCCTTGAAGATAAGAATGTTGTACTTAATGATTATATCAAGCGAGGTAGCTCTTCTTCTCTTCTTCTCTCTATGAAATTTTTGCATCCCTGCCCCGAGGGATTTTGTAAGGATATGTCAGCATGAAGGTTTAGTTTTTTGTAACTTAATCACCTAAGACTTAGTCATTAGGGAAGTCCTTTTATCGTTTCTCTTGGATAATTAAAATTTCTTTTTAGAGATTTTAATTATTTGAGTTTTTCACTCAAAATTACCTCCAAATTGATGAAAGGTGTTCTAGTGATCAAGTCCATGGGGTGATTGGGGCCTATGAATGTTCTATATTACCATGCTAGACATTATCCAGAGTCTTGCGGAATTTCATTAAGTTTTGCTTAGGATTTTTTAATTTTTGGTGATTAAAAATTGTCCCTCAGCATAAAAAAGTTGTATTAAAATGAGGGTTAAATGGGTATGGGTACTCAAAATCAATGGCATGAGTCCCCCTACACCCTTGGGAAAAGTTTGAAGTCATTCAGACAAGTCTTGATAAGGTTTTGGTCACATTTGCTAAAGAGTCAGTCAAGGAAATCAGGGAAATTGGCAATTAATTAGAGAGCCAAATTTTGGAAAAGTTACTATAATCACTTGGGGTGGCCAAGTAAAGGTTCTAATGTTTATATTAGGTTCCTAAGATAAATTTAAAACCCAAAGGGGGGCCCCAAGCAAGCATGTAACAAGTTTTGAGTTGCCGACTCTAGAGGGGTGCCCCCTTCTCTCTTTGATTGGTTAGGTGAGCTAAAGTCAATGGAAGGGGCCTCACTATGGTGGTTTCCTTCCCTTTTGACATATAAACAAGGTTAAAAGCATTAAATTGAGGGTTTCTCTCCCCATATTTGAGATCTCAAACCATGGTTTTGCCTTCCTTGAGCAAATTCACCCCCCTCTCTTGGGCCCCCTTCTCTCCCTTGTGACACTTGTCTAGCAAGCAAAGAGCCTCTCTCTTTCATTTTTCCTTTTTAAGGAGGCTTCCCCTCATTTAGGTTACAATCTCTCATGCTATCACTCTCTTGCTCTCTCTTGCTTGCATTTTGCTCTCGTTCTTTGAGATTACTGTAATTTTCATCCATTAGGCATTTTTAATAAAAGCTTTGGAGGAGATCTTGTGTTGTTTGGGGGTGACTTCCTTTTGTTTTCTCAAGTTTTTCAAGAACAAGTGAGGCCAAAGAGGCAAACTATTTTGCCTTGGTAAGATCTTTTTAGTTTGCGTAGATCTTATGAGTTTTTCTCTCTTGCATTCAAGAACTTCAAGCATTTCTTGGTTGAATAGTTTGATTTCTTTAATCATTGTGAGAATGTCACCTCTCTTTGTGTTTATTTAGCTTATCTTTCAAGTTGCAGGTTATCTGGATTGAAGAGTGGGATTCTTTGGTTAGATGCCCCACTTTTTCAATTATTTGAAGAGCAAAGAGCACACTAACTCCTTAAAAAAATTCTGCATTTTTCTTTATCTTTATTTTCATCTTCAAGTCTAGTTTAAATCTTCACTTTACAAGTTATTTGAAGCCATTGATTCTATAATTTTTATTACATATCTTGAGCAAATTTTTACACTTGTATGCAAGGTGTCTCAAAGTGATTTTGGGCATCTTTTACCACATTTTACTTGCTGTTGTTTTGCAGGTTTAGGGTTTTAGAAGGGGAAACTCTGTCAAAATTTGGGCAGAAAATAGTGCAAAAAACCCCAAGAGTCACCATTTCAAAACCCATTGCCTCAAAGTGGTCAAATCCTCATTCTCTTTCTCATTTTTCCTTATCAAAAGGTACTGAATTTTCTGTCATTGTAACAAGTCCAAGAGAGTCTCTTGGACTTGATTCTTTGTTTGATTTTCAAAGTTATATTTGAGGTATATATTTTGGCCATCCCTTGCATGCAAAGGAAGTTGGGCTTTTCCACCTTTGTGTTGCAAAGTGAAGAGGGGCTAGGGCTTGTTATTTTGCATTATTTATTTTTAATTGTTTGCCCGATCTTTTCTTAAGGAAGAGAGTTCTTGTCGCTAGGTTCGCATTTGTTACTCTTTGAAATTTGCTATCCATTGCATGCAAAGGAAGTTGGACTTGCCCAGCCTTGCATAGCAATTGAAGAAGGGCTAGAGTAATTACTTTTCATATCCGCAAGTTTATTTTTTGCCCCATCCTTTCCATTTGGAAAGTTGATTGAGTGGCTAGGATTAGTTTGTTTTTTAGTTTTACTTAGTTTTTTTTGCCCACACCTTGTAAGTGATTTGGCATTGCCATCCTTGCAATATCGTGCTGGATAGTGTAGTTAAATCTCTTTAAAGTTTTTATTCTTTTTTTGGAAGTAAATAAACATTGCCCCAATCTTCGCCTCGTATTCACTCCCCTTATCGGTTGGTTCGACCCTGGGTAACAAGAAAGGGAGAAGATTTGAGTTGGCTAGATTAATAGGCATCCAACTCTTATCTTGATAAGAAATTGAGAAAATAAAGGTTGACCTTTGGAGCTAAAGGGGTAGAGGCTGTTGGGAGCCTCATGGAACTTAGTGTCCTCCTGTTGAGCGCCCAACAATCTTTGGGATTGACTTGTGGAGCACCCAACAATCTCTCTCAAATCGTAAGAGATAAGTGTTAGGGGTAGACACATTAGATAGGTTGTACTTTATTGTTTCAAACATTGATTCCCCTAAGTTCAAGTGAGACCTAAAATGAACTAAAACTTGCAGGACCACTTGCAAAACACTACAATCTCTTGTTTCATTCACAATTTTGCTTCCAAAGCATTTTCAGTTCCAATTTTTCACATTTTCAGATCAAGTTACATTTCATGGTTACATTTCATTTAATGCAAGTTGAGTTATGTTAATGAGCAATTTATTGTATTCAATGATCTAAGGATTTGGGAAGCATTTCATTGCAAAATCTTGCATATCTTGTATTTTTACATTATTGTGTATTGTATTTTCCAAAGCCCAATAGAATAGGCACTAGACCTGAATAGTTGTTTTTGTCTTTCTTGTAATTGCATTTGATTTAATTCAAAAGCAAGGTGTTCTTGTCATTGAAAACTATTGCATCTCTGCATGGTTGCTTGTCATCAAACTTAATTTAAACCTTAATAAATTCTAACTCCCAATTAAAATCTTTAAGAAACTAAGTAAGTAGGGACTACCCCCCTCGACCTTTAGGGAGTTGGGTCTAAAAGGAGGAGTTAGGAATCGAGGTGACATTGGATTCTAAACTCATAGTTGCCCTCAAGAACACACCTAGTGGTTGGGAGACTTTTCCGTGGTTAAGTGTGTTTTAGGTGGTAACACATAAAAACCTTGCAATCAAGGCAACATGACCAGTCCAATAGTAAGTCTACAATATTAACTAGATGAAACATAGTATCACCAAGCTAGTCACCACATACTAAGTCAAACTACTAATATGAATAAACGAGACAATGCATAACATCCATGTGCACAAAAATATACCTGCTCTACCATGTCCCTGCTTTGCTACGTGAATCTGAAAACTGATCTCTGACAAGAATAGGCAAGGGAAACACACCAACACTGCTCTATACTGCTTCCAAAGTGAACCATGACCCAACCAACTAATCTCCATGGGGTCATGTGGGGAACAATTGTGACGAGGGATCCTAGAGGATGTTGTAAGTAACTTTGACTAGCTTTGGAGACATAGCGCTTCACCAATGATCAACTCTATATGGCTCTTCTCAAGCTCATGCAAGAACTGGCTCAAACCTTTGGCACAAAATTTGCATCATGGCAGCTCCAGTTAACATGGATGTGACAATAGGAATCATCTGGATGCTTAATGTCTTTATGAAGGCTTGAAATTAAATCATTTAACTTTTTATTAAACTCATCCATGGTTTCATTCTCATTCTTCTTCATATTATTAAGAGCAGCCGATAGGCGAGGATCTTCTTTTTTATCTTCCCATTTTCCTTTGAAGGCATCTTTCAGTTCTGTAAAGGTCTTGAAACTATCATCATCTAATCTAGAAAAGTAGTCAAAGGCATCCTCTTCGAGGAACAAGGAAAATAACTTCATCTTTACATCTTCATGTTGGGCATTCTAACACCATCTAGTGCAACATTGTAAAAAGGCTTTGTTGTCACCCGAAACTGGCACGTGAGTGCTGAAGCCCAAACTGCGGGCGCGCCACCCCGGTGACAACTCTCGAGAGAGAGGCCAATGTCACCACACCCCTCTCTCCTCGCTTCAGGATGGCTCTTCTCTAGCTCTAGGGGGGTTTCCCTAAGTTAGGATCGCTAAGGCTGGTGCAACTGAGGACAAGGTGATTTGAAGAGGCTGCCTTAGAGAAATTCGGGTAGAAAAAAGGAAAATGATTGTGCTTGATGGACAGGAAGGGAAGGGAGGATCAATCCTCGAGGGAAGACCAGTGTCAATATCTGAAGGGTGAATGGAGTCAAAAGGGGACTCGGGAAGGCCTTGCGTTTCACAGAAGGGAGACTAAGTTGGTCCGTTCCATGATCAGAGGCGAGGAGAACGTTCCATGATTAGAGGCGAGGAGAACGGAAGTATAACTGACTACTATCCATTACTCCTGAACCTTTAAAAACATAGCGACAAGCAACTTGGTAGCTACAAATGCTTGCCCAATGTGCTAGATTGTTAGCTCTCTATGCTAAGTCTAGTCTACAACTTATGTAAAACAGACAAAGAACTATGACAAAGATGCT
Source organism: Pseudotsuga menziesii (assembly GCA_001517045.1). Classification (NCBI taxonomy): domain Eukaryota; kingdom Viridiplantae; phylum Streptophyta; class Pinopsida; order Pinales; family Pinaceae; genus Pseudotsuga; species Pseudotsuga menziesii. The sequence goes on along the minus strand of LPNX010420360.1, from coordinate 318,293 downwards.
CAAGATATTCCAAAAAGCCCCAACATGATCTTCACTTTATTCAACTCTGGGGAAAAATCCTTCCAGCTAATTTTTCCATCCTTTACAAAGAAAGAGCTATGCTCTTTATAGGCCCAAAAAGTTTTTCTCACTTTTATTTAAAGAAAAATAAAAAATAAAAGAAAAAGAAAAATAATAATAAAATAAAGAGAGTTGTTTGAGATCCACTTTTCTCTCCCTAAATGACTACTAGATCAAAATTTGTTTAAAGTAACCCCTAACTTAGAAGTAATGTGTAACTAGAAGCTCCCATAACCGAACGAATCCAAACATGAAGTGGACTATCAATAAACCATTGGCGTTAATGAGATATATGATGACTCATTAGTCAGCTGCCAATCACATGATATGAACACCACTGAGCCATGAACTGCTCCAGAAGACTTCCGAGTGGCTGCTAATGAAAAGCGTGAGAAATGGACCAAGCTCCACGTGGAAGGAAGTGGCCGGGGTTGAGTACGCATGAGCTTTGCTTCCAGATTCTTATTGCCAGAGATACCGAGCAACACCATGCTAGCTCTTCATCATGCCAAATCACAGGAGTCTCGCTAAACCATGGTACATGATCGCTGTCCCTCGCTTGACAGCTATCCACCACACCGGCTAAGAAACAAAAAACCACAGCGAGCCAAATCTACATTTCAGAGAGCGATTTCTCCAAGGAAGATGCTCTCGAGCTCTCACTCTCGACCCAGATGATTTTCTGAGGTTTTGTCTTCGGGATATGTTGGGCATTGGTGGTCATTGAAGTCGCCAAGTTGCTGGCTGTCAGCTGTGGATATGGAAATGGATATCGACAGATGTGGTCGATGCTTCTTTGAGCTGCTGTAAACATCAATTTACTCAACGCCTAGGAAATTCTGTGTCAATCATCCACTCAATTCATGTGGTTATGTGCAGCTTGGAATTCTGGCAGATGAAACTTCAACTCGGAGAGATTAACCTTGGCATGATTCGTTTGACTGCTCCAAGCTTGGCGTTGAAACTTGAAACAAAGGGCGCCGATCAGTTGATTAGAAGTTCTAAAACCCATGCAATAAGCTGCCCAGAGATGAAGTTTGCAAGTGGACGGATTCCACAAGTTGTGGCTCTCTGCTGCTCAATGCGCTGATCGTAGCTCACGGATTTTTCCTCAGCGTAATCGAAGGTCAATCAACTCGTGGTCCTCTTTAACAGACGTTTTAACAGGCCAGAGCAAAAAAAAAAGACTTCAATCGGCTGTCAGGATGTTGAGTGACACGTGGGTCAATCTACGCCGAATATTATCACGGGTTGATTCTGGAATTATGCGTGATTGGCTGTATATGTCTTTATTGTGCATAAAAAAACACAAAAAACTCAGCAACAGATCTGGAAAGATGGCAGCTTGTTGACAGTGAGAACTTCCTCCTATGGATGCAATCTTCCTCAATCCTCAACTCTAATGAGCGGTAGAATACTCTTCTGTATCAACTCGACCTCTGTAGCTGACTGAATGTGCCCTCCAAGGGACTGATATAAATCTTCAGTTGGTGAACTTCCTGTTTCCTTGTAACCAAGTGATGATTGGGCCCACAAATATCTAACCATGATAGCAAATACCTCAGATTTGATCAATGCAGGGTATTTCTTCTCCTCAGTGAACCACTGCAAGTTGGCGGTTATCTCCTTAATGTGCTGCAAACTCACTTGCATAGAGCAGCTGCGTCCTTACTCAGACTTGGGTTGATTTTCCCTCAATAATATGACCTCCCTTCTCAATCTGGGAAGACAAAAAGGGCAGTGCGTCTTCCCTCTTCCTCATATGAGTTAGAGGATGAAAACAATCAGAAATAACACAAGAATGAAGCCTGAAACTTAGATCAATCCCTTAGCTGGTGTGCTTCCATTCACTGTCAAAAACCAATGCGTTTTTCTCCTGAACATGAGGTTGATCTAATAACAGTTCACTTAAACAAACTCTGCGGCCTCATATATATATATTTTACATTCACACGAGGATTTTTAGCTAGCAACTACTCTGTCCTTTTCTTCGTCAATGGAAGTACTCAGTTTAGAATTCCCTGGTTGTAAAGATGGAGAAGTGATTTTCCTTTTCTGATTGGTATCTTTATTAGGAGCTTCTTCTTGCAGATCCAGTGTGTGAAAAAACTCTGCTGATGGAGATTTTGGAGGAGGCCTGTAATGATTGTAGAAGGGAACTCCCAGGCGTGAAAAAATTATACGTGGACACCCATGCCAAGAACAGGGGTAAAAGGTGCATTCCTTGTGGTACTTAGGTCTTGGAAAGCATGATCCTTCTCGCATGTACAAGAGATCATTGTTGTATCAGACAATGCTATTCCAGAGATGATATATGCTCATCCTTGTTGAACATAAGTCTCCTGATAGACAACAGCAGCCCCTGAAATACCAAGGAAAAAGCTTGACAGAGTTGCACTTAATATAGCACAAGTTACCACCAATGGCCAAAGTGCTACTTTCCTTTTATACCAATCTTTCAATATAGTGAGCAAGGTTGTAAACACCTTTCCTTGAAAACGCATACATCTACTTGCTTTAGCAAACAGTTTGAACATGTTTCCTGAACTTCTGCCTGCAAAAAGGTTTGAACCTTACCCCTACAAGTTAGGAGGTAACAGGCTCTACTGTGAGCAACATTTACAACATTATTTCCTTGAAAAGAAGGTAACTTGTCAAGGGCCTTCTCAGGTAAGGCATGTGGATAACCATTTTTTTGTGTAAAGTCCAGTGCATAGTTTTAAAAATCGTTCCAACCGGAACCGGAACTGGCCGGTTCACCGGTTCAGAACCAAACCGGGTCAAACCGGTTGGTTAACCGAATCGGGGACCGGTTAGATACCGAACCAGCTGGTTTGGTACCAAACCGGTCCGGTTCGGTATCTAACCGGTCCAACCGGCCGGTTTCGAACCTAACCGGTCCGGTCTGGACACTTAATTTAAGCAATTAGCTTTACAGGGGACTTCAATCAATGCTGACTTTACACATTTCCACATCAAATAGGAGACTTGATGCCAATGTTGTAGACACTTAATTTAAACAGTTAGCTCTACAAGGGACTTAAATGTCGGTTAGCACAAGTTCAATTAGTATACATACTTTTCTCTTATGCAAATCCAATGTGGAATGTAACAAACTTAGATAGATATATGTGATAAACAATGAACTCTGTTACAGACTTGTAATCCAATGTTCTGAATGTATTTAGACACTATATCCAAAACCACAAGCATGGACTGAAAAATCAGAAGGTTCAGGGCCCAAGTTTAGTTTATAAGACATATCTTTTAAGAATAAGGATCAGCCTATGTACATGAGCAGTCCAATTAATGAGTGAATCTGATGGCAAATATAGGTTACATCACAGTTTGTATCAGCTTTAAGAGTGTATGATAATTATTGCAAAATAGATCACCTATGCAACATTATATCAGACTGTATGACATAAAGTAACGAGCATTGTCGAAGCACATCCAATTAGGTGTGTGCACTGTGCATATATGGTTAGTTAACAAAACGTATAGTTCTAGATTCTCCAATTGCCAAGCATTCCATGGTGCATCATTACTTGCATTAACATCCAACCAGTTTGAGATTTTAATAACAGCAGCCTTTGATTATGCCTTGTGACAGTGGATTAAGACATACTCTTCAGATTGGTCTTTCCCATTCAATGTGGCATTTAAATAACAGACATACATCAGCATTATAAGGCTTGAATGGACAATATTGCTACAGTCTCTTGGCAGATTGCATGTAAATTCTCAATTGGAAATGGTATGTAGCAGCCTGCAGGATAGTGAGGGCAGTAACATACTGAAGATAATTGCACCCATAAAAAGCAGTAAATTCAGCTTATCAATGCAACCAGGGAACAGCAGTTTAAGGAATAGTTTTCAGGATAAAACTCAGCCTTATTCAGAGAAGGAAAGTTGTACTAGTTGAAGTGTATTTTTTAGCATGGTGACTGTTAACTTCCCAGACATATGAACATTGAAGATCACAGAGTACAGTCACAGACTTCAGATTACAGTGCACTTTGTACCATTTTGATATATTGACTCTTATATGGTATATACATGAGTAGATTTTGGTTAATTTGTCTTCAATGCCTTGGAATCATGGATTATAATCTTGAAAATGTTGTTTTCCTTTAAAATTTAAGTATTTGATGTATTTTTTAGCAAACCGATTCATTAAATTCAAATCGGCCGATTTATGACCGATTCATTACCGATTCCGATTCCGATTCCGAGTTGACCCTCGACCGATTCTGATTTTTAAAACTATGGTCCAGTGGACTAAAGAAATCACCCATTTTATTTATTTGCAAGTTATAAAACAAAAGGTGGATATCCGAAATGGACTTAGATCCACTGTTATCAAGGATCCTACGAGAAGTGAGTTTGTTCAATCTCCTTCGATAAGTTTTTTTGGGTTCAGGAATGAAATTAAGCATACCTTGTGAACTCCTTGTAGAATACCTTGTAGAATTAATTGACAGTGGAGTCTTCAAATGATCTTAGTCAATTTCAAATATTCACAAGATGCATTAAACAAAGTATAAAAACAAAAAGGAAAACAAGAGTCGTATTCCAGGAATAAAAATTTTATCCTTGGCAACGGTGCCAAAATGTTGCCACCTAATACACACCTTGGGTAACGTGGCAGAAATCTTCAAGCCACTGGGCATGTCCTTGGGGGCAAGTCACGAGTCAAGTACTATCACTTAATGCTTGACTCCTCCGTCTACGCCAACTCCATCATGTCACAAAAACAGTTTAGCTTGTCAAGGTTTAAGGGATAGCTTCCCAAACATCTATATATGGTTTCGTACTTCATTTTAACTTATGTTGGAAGTTACCAATATCTATTCATTTAGGTGGGTTGGATGACCGGTAAATAATTAAGCATTTAAATTGAGGACTATTATTTGGTTGGTTTATTTTTGTTATTCTTCTGTAATTTGTGTGCAGAAAACTTTTTGGGCAATTGCCTGAAGTAGTCATACCAGAGATGTACTTGGAGTTATCAAGTCGTCGAGTGCTTATTATGGAATGGGTTGAGGTACATTTTGTTAAGTTGGCTTTGTCTGCCATTATCAGTTTGGGTTTATTTATTACTTTATTTAAAAATGTCAACATTCAAAATTATTTTGTTAGATGGCCAATTTGTTTGCTGCTATTCTTTTCAGGGACAGAAGTTATCAGAAGTAAAAGATCTTCATCTAGTAGAGGTAAGATTCCAATGGTTTGTTTGCATTCCTTATATAAGTTTTTCAAAGATACATTCTGATTTTTTGTTTATGTCTGTTTGTTCTGGAAAGAGATTGAATGATTTGTTCCTAATTGTGATTTTAGAGCGGCTACAAATTGTTTTGAACAGGTGACATATGGCTGATACACTGAAAATTCTACTTCTGATCAGGTAGGACTGTATTGCTCTTTGGCCCAGCTGCTGGAAAGTGGATTTTATCATGCTGATCCACATCCTGGCAATCTTCTACGCACTTATGATGGAAAATTAGCATACATAGGTATCTGTTCATTTGTGGCGATAGTATCTCTCTTAAAATATGTATAATGTTCTCAGCACTGGGGATTGTGTATTTGCTTGTAAGTTTGCTTGCCTTGTAAATGAAGACTTAACTTTTAAAATGTCAAGCAACGCTAGGATATCTCTGATTGAGGCACTTTTGTTTCCTTGCTTTTTGCTTCTCGCTTCAGTATTGATCTTAGAGTTGTTTTCACACTCCCATATTGTATTTACACTGGTTGTAATTGATAGTCTCAATGACCTACTTTTGTGGTCATTTATTGTACATTAATAGAATGATTTTATTTTATTATGATTATAACAATAATAGCATGCTATTAATTTTTAAAAATTCCTTTTGTCAGTAACATGTTGAATTTCAGTCAGATGAATAAACCATGGAATATCATATTAGACAAAAATTGTTGAATCTTTTATGATTGGGCTCAGTGACTTGTTTGCATGCCTTTTCAGATTTTGGGATGATGGGTGAGTTTAAACAAGATTTTAGAGATGGATTGATTGAGGCTTGTTTGCATCTCGTAAATCGAGAGTTTGATGCATTGGCTGGAGATTTTGTCACTCTTGGGTAATGTATCTGGAATTGGTCATCTATGTCTGTCTATATGCCTATTGTCTGTGTTTTTTTATATTTCTTATTTTTAATCCTCCCAAAGGTCGACTTTTATCTGACAATTTGATTGTCTTTGGTTTGTAGGTTGCTTCCTCCAACTGCTCAAATGAGTGATGTTGCAAAAGCATTGACTGGTATTTCTTTCACTTGGAGACTGTACTGCTTTGCAGCAAATGTTCTTCATTTTTAAAAAGGAATTGTCTCTGTATTTTTTATTGAAAAAAGTACAAGTTCATTTACATTTTTCTTCTACATAAGCTTCTTGAATGACTCAGTAATCACATGCACCTTAGTGGCAACAGAATTAAACTTTAGGATGACTGTTAATGATTCTACATTCTGATGATTACTTGGACTCCAAGCAAATAACTTAGAAGCTCTTAACTTGGTTTACACTACACTTCTGCAGGTGTTTTTCAGAATGCAGTGAGTAAGGGAATTCGGAACATAAGTTTTGGAGATTTGTCAGGGAATTTGGGGCAGACAATGTATGCAATGATATATATTAATTTTAGTCGTGTAAAGCTTGAATTCATAAGGATGTAATAATTGAATTATCCTCTATTTCTGTGCTTAAGTGAGTGAGAGTTTTGCTGCTGTTAAATTCCAAGCTTGTGTGATCTACATTGTTGGCTCCTATAATGGAGATAATTGACATGTGCGACTAACATATGATATGATGCTGAAATTTAGTTGTGTCTCTTCCCTTTTGTAAATTGCATCAAAGCTATTGTAGGTAACATAGCTCTGAACATGCTGATCTGGTCTGTTCCATTGTTATATATGTATTTCAGTTGGTGCCTGACTATTGTTATTACATAATTAATCACTCAGTCACTGTCATAGTTTACACTTGACCTTTACATCATATAAGTGTGCCTTGGATATATATGTGAATTTTCATGATTGATAAAGCCATCACTTTCAAAATTCGGCTAGTAGTAATAGTTTATTGACATGCATCTTTAGGTTTCTAGGAATGTGAAACTAGTATAAGGACTGCTATTTTAGATTACTTACCTTAAATACTGAATGTCTTCAACAACTTTCATAGCAGAATCCAGGTGGCATCCTAAGAATGTTGTTACCTATCTGTTTTGTCAGGTACAAATTTAAGTTTCAGATCCCTTCATATTTCTCACTTGTTATTCGAAGGTGATCACTATTATTCCTATGCATTTTTTTTTGCACAATTTAGAGTTTGAATTTTTTTTATCTCAATGCAGATGGTTTCTAGATATTTAACACTTATATTTAAGGTCTTCTCCAACTGCAAATACACTTTAATTCCATATTTTGATCTACCTGCTTTCTTTATTTTTTACACCTTGTACGTACTAAATGCTTGGTTACTAACTAAAAATCCAAGGAACAAAATATTTTAACCTTGCATTGTATTTCCTTTCTTTATGTAGATATGATCTCATCTAACTTTTAAATAGCATGGGAAAAGGGGATGGAAGCATCATACTACAGGAAATGTCTGAAAGACCTTTCTAAACCTATATCTTTTCACAAGTGACCACTACCCCCCTAAGATATTATTTCTATATTAGAGTATATGCTGTTGAGATTCATAATAGTATGAAGGGATCGAATAGAAGCAACCTGCAAACCCTAATTCTTGCAATAAACGAGGAGAAAAAAAGCACTAGGGAAGAGCAGCATAAAACTCTAACAAGTGTGCCCTGGAGCTGATCCATAAGCATCTTAGAGAAAGAGAGGATTCACGAGTGCCCTAGTGAAAAAGAAAATGCAACCCAAGAACAAGAGAGCAAGCACTTGGTTATCAGAAGGACAATTTTACAAATGACTCTTGGTGTGTATTTATAAACAACTCAAGAGGAGGGGCTCCCTCCCCAAGAGGGTTTCTGGTCTTGTTACCTCTCAAACCCTTCACTTAAGTGGTAAAGCCCTAAAATACAACTGCAACCCCAAGGGAACAGAAAGGGGTTATCCATTGTCAACTGTTAACCACCTAGTTGTTCTTGCACTACTGGAGGCTTAAGATCTAGCAATATCCCCTTAGGCTCGTACCATTGTAGGTGCATCCAGACATTGAAGTTGATCAGGGATCATTCTAGAGTAAGTAGAGTCCAGGAAAACTACTATTTTTAGTAGTGTATCTTTTTCTAGGAGCCTGAGATCCGGGGGCCTGCATGATAGAGATATTCATATATTCATGCTCCTTGTAAAAGGCAAGTCCAGTGAGACTGTGTTTTTCTGTTTTTTTTTAGAGGATAGATTGATGCTACCTCCCTTCATGATCAATGTTTTCTGTTTTTTGCATTTTTCTTTTTCAAGGAAGATTCCCTTTTATGCATCTCTATACTTAGCAATTTTTATGTATGGCAGGTGTAGGTTAGATGACATGGTTCCTGAACATTTTGTGCTGGAGTGTTCCAAGTTTCTGGTGGTTGAAAGAGTGGGGTTAAAAGAAATATTTGAGAAGGTGGATTATTTACTAGAGTGACATGTGGCAGTTAGTGTTGTTGTAAATGCAACTTCGGAAGATATTCTGTTGTCTATTATTATTTTATTTTGTTGTACCCCCGTCAGAGATGTTTTTCCTCCATTCGGGATGTCATTATTATGTTTGGGCATTGAGGTAAAACCTTTGTTGTAAGTCAGGGCAATGGTCCCCAGAATAAATAAAGGAAAATGTATTTTTGAGTATCCCTAGGTGAAGTCGACCCTGCTAGATTAAGAGGTCGGCCCAATTAGGTTTTAGGTCAGTCACTTGATGTGTATAAATAGGGAGGCGCCCTCCCTCGTTTAGACACACACTCTCAAGTTCACATATGGAGAGAGAGAGGACAAGTTCGCTAGAGGAGAAAGAGAGAGAGCTGCATAAGAGTTCTTATGGTTTCCCCGAGGAAAATCTGTGTCTTGTGTATCTTGTATATCTTGCTGTGCTTGTTATTCTTTCAGATAAAGATACTAATCAAATTGAATTAATGTACAAAATCTAACATGGTATCAGAGCCTCTCTGAAAGAAGGCATTGTGCAACAATGGGAAACTAGTGAAGAAATTTGATGAACAATCAGAAAACCTTATATAGGACTTTTATCAAACACTTGACTGCAAATCTGATTTATAACTTGTCTGAACTAAAAATTCATAAGATGAATTTGTATGATAGTTTTAAGTATAAACACTAATGCACTCAACTTCAATTTGAAGATGAATGTGACAACAAAGAAATTTAGGGCCAAACCCATGGAAAAACCTCACCAGTGGAAAACCTAGAGAGAATTTTATTTATGAGAGAAATCAGAATTCAACAACTCATAATTTTTTCAACAACATCAAAACAATTTCAAAAACCCTTATCTGTAAATCTGCATTGAGAAATGTGCCAAAAATACTCACATTCAACCCATACGTGCGAACTATAAACAACAGTTTTCTCGAGATTCGTGCCAAGTATGGACTATACGGATTTTGCCCAGCATTAAATGTAGAAAATTCTAGTCTCGAAATTCGTTCCTGCAATCTGCCTCAATTTCTGTGCATGTATGGTCTGCAATAATTACCGTACGGTCTGGCTATACGGTCCAATGAATGCTACATATTTCTTGGGAATCATGCCTTTAGTTTGATGTGTTACCAGCTATTTTGTACAATACTTAAACTTTCTATTGAGCCACTAGTTATTGAACATGATGCATGTTCGTTGCCAGAGTTCAGAGGTTCAGTGTGCTCCAGAGTTAGCTAGTTTTGTCTAGCCTTATTTATTTTTTGTAGATACATGTTCATACCCCCTTGGGGAAATTGTAAAAAATTTCCTAGCATTTAATTTTTTATAAGAGGCTCGGCTTCCCAAACTTAAGCATCAAGCTGACTAGCCTAGAGTGTTTTTTCCCTTAGTTATTATTGGTTGTTTAACAAACGACTAATAATTATTGAGTTTTTCACTCACACCTCCAAAGCTGGGGCAGTCGTCTTGGTGTTTTAGCCTTAGGAGGTTATTAGAGCCTTTGTGTCAATGTTTTTCAACATGTTAGGCATTCGAATTGAATCGTATGAACATGTACTAGGCCCCCCTAGAGTTTCATTTGATTCCGAGAAAAAATAAATTTTTTTTCTCTGTTTTTTAAGCCATTTTTTAATGGTTTAAATGGAAAAATTCAAAATGTAAAAAAGTGTGATCCAGAGTCCGTTTTTGGCGTGGTTGGGCTCATTTTCAATCCTGGAGCAACATATTTACCCTAGGGGCCACTTTCACCATGTTTTAGGCAGCTAAAATACCCTAGAAAGCGTCATTTGACTAACAGAGCATCAAAACGGCATTTAAAATGCTAAATTTGGAGAAAATGCACAAAAGTTAAAGTATTCAAAAAAGTCAAAAAAAAATATTTTAACGGTGTGGATGACATGGAGGTGGGTCCCTCATGCCATGCGACCCAGTTCATAATGTAATGGCAAGTATTAACCTTGGTTTAAAGGATTATTATGATTTGTTTTAAAAAGAGATGATGTGAGGGTGAAGTGAAGACTCGCGTTTGTATTATGAGGATGGTGAGTGGGTGAGGGTGGACCCCTCCCAACTTACGAAATTTTATTAAAACTTGGTATAATATCATTCCAATACATGCAAGGAGGTAGCGAGTTTGTGATAGTGGGTGACATCAACATCATGGAGCTCACGCTAATGTGTGGGTGCGAGTGGGATTGTGTGGACCCCTCCCCACGTGTTGAGTAGTTTTTGTTTGATGCTTTGGTTATATCAAAGTGGGAGCTACACTATGTTATGAACCTTCCATCAAATCTTCAAATTATTCCTTCTCCATTAATTTCGTACAATCGCATGAGGAGATGAAACTTGCGCGTGTTGAGTTTGGTGAGGAGGTTGGTTGATGTGGCCTTTGGGGAGTGTGTTGGTAGAGGTTGTTGGAGTTTGGTGAGAGAGGTGTCAATCACCTCCTCTGTTTAACTTAGTCTTCAGTTCACTTCAACTCAGATAACTCCAGGTTGATCTTCAGTTCGTTGGTGCCCCCCCTGGGGTTGGGTTTTGTATAAATAGGGGTCCTTCGTCCACATTCTGGGTGGAAGCAAAGAACCTCTGCTCTTGTATCATTGCATTGTTGCTTATGAATAAAAATTGAAAGGCTTTGGAGGCTCATGATCTGTGGCAAGTTATGCATGTGGTGATTTCTTAGTGAGGTAATATTGTTCAATTGTTTTGCTTTGCATATCTAATAGTCTGGCTTAGAAGGTTCTCTGGAGCACGTAGGGTAAGCATTTGCAACTGTCAATTTGTTTACTTATTTTCTTTCTATTAGCAATCCGAGAGTTCATGCTTTAGTCGGTTATAATTCATGATTTTTTGGTTTTCTAACTGTGGGTTGTACCGGATCTAATTCATTGTGTGCAAGCTTGATAAATGTGCAGATTACCATCCCAAGTGAAAGGTTGAGCTCGGTTGCATCTCCTTTGCTTTGGATTACAAGTTGAAACCAACACATAAGCATTCCTTGCCCGCATCAAGGATCCTTCCAATCTTGCAAAGAAGATTCGAGACTTGAACAATTTTTCTTCTCCTTAAAACTACAATCTTTTTCTTTCCGGTTACTTTCATTACACAAGTAAATCGTATGCTAAAATTCAAAATTTAATTTACTTGTTTAAATTAGATCTAAGAAGCGCTTTATTTCATGACCAGAAGCTTAGATCTAGTTTCCCTTTCCTAGTACTTAAAGTGATAAAATCTTTCTATTTTTTCAGTAATTACTAGGGTGTATTTTTTTATGTATTTTTAAGTATTGACCCACTGATTTTACACTGTTAGCTTGCTGGTTTTTAGTAGGTCTACGAAAAAAGAGAAGGATACGCTGACGAAATTTGGAGTTTTAGGCTTGCCGGAGCATCCAGACTTAATTCTTCCATCCGCTTTCTTCATTCCCTTGCTTTCACAAGTATTTTTAGGCCTTTTTGACCCCTTTTTTCAAGGATCAAAAGCACCCTTTATTTTTTAAATCATTGTAACAGGTCAATAAAAAGCGAGTGGGATAAAGGCTCCCACACCCCTCTTCTCCCATTTAAGGGAAGCCTGTATTGTCCGTGTTTTCCATTTTTTCTTGTTTTTTTGCATGCGTAAGTAATTGATGGATTAGCCTTTAGTCTTGTTGTTGCTTTCATAAAAAGTTAAAAAGAAAACTTCGTTTAGTTTAATTTTATTTCAAGCTTTTTTTTCCTTCTATATAAATTGCCAAAAGTAAAAAGAACCAAAGCCTCTTGACTTTCACTGAAAAGTGGATCAAGAGCACTCTCTATTGGAGAGTTTTAATTTTTTAGATTAATTTTGTTTATCATTTTGTTAAGTAATAAAAGGAATCCAAAATCTCTTGATTCGCACCGAAAAGGTGGATCAAGAGTGCTTTCTATCAGAGAGTTTACTGCTTTGTTTACTTCCCTTTTTGCATCTGTTTCTTGTTTTGTCAATAAATCTCTTGGATCTTGCCATAAGGAGGATCAAGAGTGCTTTTTGTTGGAGGGTTGTTATAATCTTCATCATTAATAAAATTGAAATAAAACTATTTCGCTACCGCTATGTATGCTCTACCCTGTTTGGGATACTCAGAAATAGTGGAAGCAATCTTTAACATCTCACATTTAATTTAATTAGTCACTTAATAAAATTAACTACCCGAAAGATAAGCGAAAATACGACGCTTTGGTTAGACTTTGTGTGGGAAAATTCTGTCTGGGGAAGCTGGAACCACTATACTTAGATCTTGGGGGCACCGTTAGGCTACATCCCTTGTTGGTGTAGTGTTGAACACGCTCCCGGGACTTTGGCAGCCAACATGTCCTTGTACGAAGCCACCAAAGCCGGATTTTCGGACATTCCTCTCTGTACCTTTCCGGTATCTTGAGAGTTTCCCTTCTTTCCCTAACCAAGATTCACAATCTAATAATTTAAAATTCATTCAGATACACTTGCACAACATTTCTCTTTTTTCAGCAATTATCATTTTTTCACTATGTTGAATGTATAAGGCACTGGTCCTTCCACTTTCATCTGCTTATTATCAATATCAAGTATCATGCATCTTTTATATATTTTATAGTGATTTTTAATTCATGTTGTTAAAAGGACTTGTTATCACATATATAGTAGCCGGGATACCATATTCTATTTTTCAGATACAGTATATTTTTCAGCCAGATCTCTTACATATGAGATGCTGAGATGAGCAGTTTTGACGGATCATTATTTTATTCGTGGACTATTGTACTCTCCCATGTTAGGATTGAGTCTCAAGACACTTAGATTTGAGGACTGATGTAGCCATGTAGTCATTTACATAGCAGTTATTGATGCCCAGTTTTCAGTGCTTTCTCATTCGACAGATGATGGTTCAGATGGATTATATGCATGATTATGACTCAACTTTTATTATATTGTTTTATGGTTATCATTGCTCTTATATTCATCTTTGTGACATGTATTAACATGTAGTGTCATGATCTGGTTGTCATAATTATATGGACTTGGATGTATTTGTATTATGTATTGATGTCCCTACTTAGACTTGGAAGTTCTTGATCTATACTCATTGGTTTTACCCTCCTTAGGGAGAATAGAGGTAGTCATTCCCACCATTGTTTTGGCTTGCTAGTGTTAGCTTCATCATTCACTGTCTTCACCCATCCATTACCTTCCAGTTTTGTTTTAACTCGACTTATTACTTGACTTGTGGCATGGAGGACCTTTCCCCGCTCGAACCTTTATTGGTCAAACTTCCCTGTTCATACCGTGTCTCGGTTCTGAGTTGGTGACAAAACTTGCCTTTAGTAAGTTGGATTGTATGCCTAAATCATTCTGGTCAGTTGTCTTGATGTTTGGCACTGTGCAGAACTCCCCATGGTCACTTGAGATGTTGTTGGCTAAAACTGAAAGCTCATGTACTACTTGTATTGGAAATGTTTATATATGCGCCCATGGAAAATGAAAATGCTAAAACTGTGTTTCTTAACATATGTGAACAAAGGGAAAGAGCAATGAAATGCTAAAATACCCCTTGAAGGGTATAAGAAAAGGTCCCAAAAGCAATGGTTAAATATATGCTATATCCAAATATTGCTGACCTTATGTAATGTCCTCTTCCAATTAGGCCTTGAGGCCCAAAACTGCTAACCTATGTGATTCTTGTGGGTTCGAGCGGTTACTGACAGCTAGGGAATCCGCTGAGGACTGATGCCATCCATAGAAGATCTAGGGCATCATCATTTGGTCAAGAAGGGCCACCAGGGCCAAAGGCCACCTTCGTGTATGCCATCCAAGCATTATTTAATGATGCATGCACTCTTTAAGTCTCCATTCGCATGCATGCAAGTCAACGATAAATTAGAAGATAAAGTGACCTAATTAGGTCAAGGATTAGGTTTTGCGCAGTTGAACTTTATAAATAGAGGATAAAGCGAGAGGAGACGGCACTTTTGGATTATGATTATTTTGGGAGCTCTTGGATAGCAGCACAGCAGTTGGGGTTGGAGACGTTGGAGACGGAGTCTTCAGCTAACAGGATTTCGACAGTGAAACATCTGCCCTAGTCTTATTCAGGGTAAGCCATACTGGTTCACCACTTGTTCTTCATTCATTCATCAGTTATCTAGCATATGGTATAGATCGTTGTAGGGACACGTGTGCAGCCGTAAAGGGGGGGTTTTCAGCCGGAAAGCCCTAATCAGCTGTGGGGCCTTCAGATCTCAGTTTCCTTCCGAAACTCAGGCACCATTCTCATCATCAGCATCATACTCCGGTACCCAGTGATTATCAGACCCATCCGTGCTCATCCGGAACAGTTATCAACAGTTTCTGGATTCCAGGGGCGTGAGCAACTCTCTCTCAGAAGCAAGTCGCTATCCTACCCAGAGGACTCAGAAATCACTCTTGTATCAGGCATCCTCTCCGGCACGGAAAGGCTATCAGCCCCGCAAATCCGCAGCTCTATCGGACACCTCCTTCCCTGAGGGTGTCATCCTTTTCTGACTGGGCGTCTTGCTGCTGGAGGTTCACCGTAAGCAGAGGAGATCAGTTCATCTCCGATCCAGCTCTCAGTGCTTGCATACTTTCTCCGGAGCAGTCCAGCTGGCTTATCAGTGGTAAGTGTTCATTCTATCTCACAAACCCTAACCCTAATTTTTCCTATAAAATAGGGATTTTTGCATGGCAGTTTGCATACCCAGTTGTATTAGCCCATTTGCTTAGAAATATAAAATATCAGGATTTGGGATATTACAGTGGTATCAGAGTTGTTTTCTTGGCCAGCTGTGGGCTTAAGAGATGAAAAGTAGATGAATACAGAAGGAGATCCTTTTGTAACCTATAGGAGGAGGAAGAGTAGATATACAGAAGAATTTGAAGATATCCAACTAGAAGATACCAATTCAGACATGGAACAAACAGGTATACATTCAGATAGGGGAAAAGGAACGGGAGAAGAGGAGGATCAGATGGAGTTTCGCATCTTGGTCTCTGCATTGCAAGACTTAGCCAAAGGACAAAAAGAAGTCCTCAATGCAATCAACAGACTATCAGCGAAACCGGAAACAGGTATCAACAGTACACCTCCCTCACCGGTAGATCGGGGATCTTCAAGCAACAGTGGAAAGATGGTGTACACTAACATCCAGAACACTCCGCACATATACAGCAGACCTACTATCAGGCCTACCATGCCGCAGTTCTTGGCAGATACAGTAGGGGGCCTGGTCATGCAGGTAGAACCTAGCGAGCCTTTTGGGGCTTATTTGCAGGAGTACAGAGACTTAGGGGATGAGTTTCAGGCTGCCATATCTTTCTCAGACTTCTGCAACATGAAGAGTAGGAACAGGCCCAGGAATTTCAACAAGGGTTTCAATCACAACTATGAGCTGCAGAAGACCTTGGGCAAGTTAACCATCCCAAACTTTGATGGGACTCGCGGAGGATCAGCGAGAACATGGGTCCAAAAGTTGGATACCTATTTCCAACTCAACCCCATGACAGAGACAGACGCCATTAAGTTGGCTACACTTCACCTGGACGGAGAAGCTCACGAATGGTGGTACCACGGATTGGTGACATTGGGTCACAACACCATACATTCTTACGGTGAGTTCACTCAGAAACTCATAGAGAGATTTGATAGGAAAGATCCAGAGATCCATTTCAGGGAGTTGGCTCAACTCAAGCAGACTGGTAGTGCAGAAGCTTTCATTTCCGAATTTCAGAGGCTAGCCATTATGGTAACAGATGTTTCAGAGAGCAGATTGACTATGTTATTCACTGAGGCCCTCATAGAGCCACTACGGGGATGGGTGAAAGCCTACAAACCCCTCACTCTGCAGGATGCTATTAGCAGGGCAAGGGATCTTCAGGATTCAGTGCCCAAAAACAAATTTCCGCTGAAAACCAATTTTCCTGTTAGGGACAAGGACAGGAAACCTTTCCAGCAGGATGTGCCCAAGAAAACTTGGTTAGATGAGGACACTAGGAAAGACTTGAGAAGAAAGAAGCTATGCTTCACCTATCAGGAACCATGGGTACCAGGACATAGGTGTGCAGGGAAGGCGAAGGCCCACTACATTGAGGTGTATTTAGATAGTGACGAGGACGACGATGAGCAGGAGGCCACAGAAGAGGATTCACACCAGGGTGATACACCAGAGGGAGTCATTGCTACATTATCTGGAGGTACCAAGATTCCATACTCTCGGGGTCAGGGGAGTAGTACAGGGTCACAGAGTGGGAGTATTGATTGATGGGGGAGCCACCCACAATTTCATTGACTCCGCTTGGGTAGCCAAGAGAGGTATTCAGACCGAGAAGTTCGAGGGATTCACTGTAGCAGTAGCTGGGAACTCCAGCATGGAGTGCAACTACTGGATCCCAAAACTGAATGTTGCCTTAGGTAACTATCAGATGACAGACTCTTTCTATGTAGTGGATGTAGCAGATACTCATGTAGTATTGGGTGTTCAGTGGCTTTATTCTATAGGGAAATACACTACAAACTACAGGGCAATGGAAATGGAGTTTCAGGGGCCAGATGGCAAAAGGGTATTTTTGAGGGGCATGAACACTTATCCCCCAAAACCGGTCTCATCACAGAGAATGGAGGCAGTGCTCTGACAGGATGATATAGAATGGGCTGCAGAATGTTTGGTCACCTTCAGGAAACCCCCAGAGACCAGCACACAACACCCAAGTGACATTCAAGCCTTGCTACAGAAACACGAAAAGGTTTTTCGGGGCCTTCCATCAGGTAGACCACCAGACCGAGGTTTTGAACACATCATCGAGCTATAGGAGGGAACACAAGCAGTCATCACCACTCCTTACCGGCATCCCAAAAGGTACAAGGATGAGATTGAGAAAACCATCAAAGGATTACTGGAGCTTGGATATATTCGGCCCAGTTCTAGCCCCTTTGCATCCTCAGTAGTACTGGTCAAGAAGAAGGATGGTACACTGCGAATGTGTATCGATTATCGAGCACTTAACAAAAAGACCATTAAGAACAGGTATCCAATTCCCAGAATTGACGAACTCATGGATGAGCTTCGGGGAGCTCAATACTTCTCCAAGATCGATCTTCGCTCGGGGTACCATCAGATCAGGGTAAGGGACCAGGACATCTCCAAAACAGCTTTCCGCTGTCATTATGGTCACTATGAGTTTTTGGTCATGCCCTTCGGACTTACCAATGCTCCGGCCACTTTCCAGTCATGCATGAACCACACCTTCCGAGCATAGCTACATAAATTTTTGCTTGTATTCTTTGATGACATCTTGATTTACAGCAAAACCTGGGAAGAACATCTGAAACACCTGGACGAAACATTGAGTATTTTAGAAGAGCATTCGCTATATGCAAAAATGTCCTAGTGTGAGTTTGGCATGAAGGAAATGTTGTACTTAGGACACGTAATCAATGCAGAAGGAGTACAGGTTGACATGGAGAAAATCCGGGCTATCAGAGATTGGCCTGCGCCAAAAATAGTTACAGGGTTGAGAGGGTTCCTAGGTCTGTGTACTTATTACCGTCGGTACGTTAAGGGATTCTCCCAATTTGCAGCACCCCTCACAGATCTCACCAAGAAGGGAGCGTTCACTTGGACAGACTTAGCACATAAAACTTTCGAGGAGATGAAGGTTATTATGAGTTCTTGTCTAGTTCTAGCATTACCAGACTTTTCACAACCTTTTGTGGTAGAATGTGATGCCTCAGGGGAAGGGTTAGGAGCGGTGTTGATGCAGAATCATCACCCTATTGCATTTGAGAGTCGTAAACTGAAGAACTACAAGCGCCATTACTCCATATATGACAAGGAGATGCTGGCCATCTTGAATGCTCTCACAAAATTCAGACAGTACCTAGTGGGCAGTAAGTTCAAAATCAAAACCGATCATAACAGCCTCAAGTATTTCCTGGAGCAGAAGGAACTGAATGAGTGACAGCAGAAATGGGTCAGCAAGGTACAAGCCTATGATTTCGAGATCGAGTATGTGAAAGGTAAGACTAATGTAGTAGCTGATGCATTATCCAGGCGTCCAGCCCCATTATCTCTCAGTAGTATATCCACGGATTGGAGGGTACTTCTCTTAGTGGAATACTCCAAAAATAAATTCGCTTGCGAATTATTGGACGGGCAAATTCAGGATGAGAGGTACAGGATTGTGGATGACATCATCTATTACAAAGACAAAATATACCTCGTTCCAGAATCCACATTGAGGAAAAAGATCATTCAGGCAGCCCACGATTCTCCTTTATCAGGGCATCAAGGTTTCTTAAAGACCTACAGGCATATCAGAGAGAAGTTCTCATGGAAGGGCCTCAAGGGGGAGATTATGCAGCATGTTCGGGAATGTAGCATCTGTCAATAGAACAAGATTGAGAACACCCATCCAGCAGGGTTACTCCAGCCACTTCCGATTCCAGAACAGAAGTGGGAAAGCATCTCCATGGACTTTATTATAGGCTTGCCCAAGGTCCAAGGGCGAGATTGTTTATATGTAGTAGTTGACAGACTGACCAAGTTTGCACATTTCTTCTCGATATCATCAGACTACTCGGCAGCTCAAGTAGCTGAGTTATTCTTCAGGGAGGTCTTCAGGTTACACGGGTTACCTAAGACCATTGTCAATGATCGGGATAGTAGATTCACGGGTGCCTTCTGGCAGGAACTGTCCAGATTGGTGGGGACCGAACTGGCTACTAGTACGAGTTATCACCCCTAGAGTGACGGGCAAACAGAAATAGTCAACAAGTGGATCGAAGGATATCTAAGGAACTATGTAGCAGGGCAGCAGCGAACCTGGATCAAATGGCTACACCTAGGGGAGTATTGCTACAACACTACTTATCACATGTCTATTAGGATGACCCCTTTTAAGGCATTATATGGTTATGAGGCCTTGGACTATGCAGATTTGGCATTTGGAGACAGTAGGGCTCCTAAGGCTAAGGATTGGATACAGGACAGTCAGGACATCTTGAAAGTATTAAAAGAGAATTTACAAACAACCCAGAATCAACAGAAGATGTATGTCGACAAACACAGGATTGAGCGGAGCTTTGAGGTAGGGGATTTAGTTTACTTAAGGCTCCAGCCTTACAGACAGTCTTCACTTAAAAAGAAAGGAGCAGAGAAGTTAAAACTCTGCTTCTATGGACCCTACAAAATCATTCGGAAGGTGGGAGAGGTGGCATATGAACTAGAACTTCCCCAGGAAAGCAAAATTCACAATGTGTTCCATGTATCTAGTCTGAAGAAGACCCTTGGGCAACACATTGCTCCATCCACCGAATTGCCCCCTTTAGATGATGAAGGACTGCTCATACTGATTCCCGAACGGATCATACAGACTAGAGAGAGGAAGCTCAGGAACAGAGTAATCAGGGAATACTTAGTTCAATGGAAAGAACTATCGCCAGAGGATGTCACCTGGGAAGGTGAACAGGTATTGTAGCATCCTAGTTTGAAGTTGCTTGAGGACAAGCAATCTCGAGCGGGGAGGACTGTAATGTCCTCTTCCAATTAGGCCTTGAGGCCCAAAACCGCTAACCTATGTGATTCCTGTGGGTTCGAGCGGTTACTGACAGCTAGGGAATTAGCTGAGGACTGATGCCATCCATAGAAGATCTAGGGCATCATCATTTGGTCTAGAAGGGCCTCCAAGGCCAAAGGCCACCTTCGTGCATGCCATCCAAGCATTATTTAATGATGCATGCACTCTTTAAGTCTCTATCTGCATGCATGCAAGTCAACGGCAAATTAGAAGATAAAGTGACCTAATTAGGTCAAAGATTAGGTTTTGCGCAGTTGAACTTTATAAATAGAGGATAAAGCGAGAGGAGACGACACTTTTGGATTATGATTATTTTGGGAGCTCTTGGATAGTAGCACAGCGTGCAGCACAGTAGTTGGGGTTGGACACGGAGTCTTCAGCTAACAGGATTTCGGCAGTGAAACATCTGCCCTAGTCATATTTAGGGTAAGCCATACTGGTTCACCACTTGTTCTTCATTCATTTATCAGTTATCTAGCATATGGTATAGATCGTTGTATGGACACGTGTGCAGCCGTAAAGGGAGGGTTTTCAGCCGGAAAGCCCTAATCAGCTGTGGGGCCTTCAGATCTCAGTTTCCTTCCGAAACTCAGGCACCATTCTCATCATCAGCATCATACTCCGGTACTCAGTGATTATCAGACCCATTCGTGCTCATCCGGAACAGTTATCAATAGTTTCGGGATTCCAGGGGCGTGAGCAGCTGTCTCTAAGAAGCAAGTCGCTATCCTACCCAGAGGACTCAGAAATCACTCTTGTATCAGGCATCCGCTTCGGCACGGAAAGGCTATCAGCCCCGCAAATCCGCAGCTCCATCGGACACCTCCTTCCCTGAGGGCGTCATCCTTTTCTGACTGGGCGTCTTGTTGTTGGGGGTTCACCGTAAGCAGAGGAGATCAGTTCATCTCCGATCCAGCTCTCAGTGCTTGCATACTTTCTCCGGAGTAGTCCAGCCGGCTTATCAGTGGTAAGTGTTCATTCTATCTCACAAACCCTAACCCTAATTTTTCCTATAAAATAGGGATTTTTGCATGGCAGTTTGCATACCCAGTTGTATCAGCCTTTTTGCTTAGAAATAGAAAATATCGAGATTTGGGATATTACACCTTATAAATTTGAATATGTCCCAGATGAAAGTTGTGATTAGCTGTGCTTTTAAGCACTGTTGAAGTCCCAAAGGGTCATATAGGCCAAAAAGGCCTTGGAAATAAAATTGATGATCTTAATGATGTAGACATGATGCCTAAGTTGAATAAGCACTCTCTGAACAACTCAACCATTTGTGAGGCACTGCCATTCCTTGTGTTGTTGTTTGTCCAGCATGTGGTTATAGTGAATTTTTTCTTTCCATATCCAAAGTGTCATGATGTAGGAAGTCATCCTTTGCCCTAGCCTTGTCAATTTCAGCCTTCACCCTTCACTAGCAAATTGACTACAACTATGAAGTGAGTATAGTCCTGAAAGTCTGGTCTGAGTAATAATAAATAAAACCCTATATATGTATTTGGTTGATGTACCGCTAGTGAGATGACTGCTACTTGTTATGATTGTTGCTTAAATGATTTGTAGAGCATGTCTTAGCCTTATAGAACTTGCAACAGATGGATGATAGTTTGAGTTATATTATTGGTATCTGGTCATTTACAGATGATTATGTTGTCTATTGGATATGGTTGATGATCAGGTAGAGACCTGGAAAGGGTATGAGTATACACCCTAGATGGATTTGGATTCTCTGAGTCTAATGAGATAGTTTATTTTTAGTTTCGGGCACTTGTA
This sequence comes from Pseudotsuga menziesii, assembly GCA_001517045.1. Classification (NCBI taxonomy): domain Eukaryota; kingdom Viridiplantae; phylum Streptophyta; class Pinopsida; order Pinales; family Pinaceae; genus Pseudotsuga; species Pseudotsuga menziesii. The sequence continues at coordinate 296,238 of LPNX010420360.1, read as the reverse complement.
GAGATGGTCAGGCTCGTTTTACTCTTTTGATGCAGTTTTGCTTCATAGGATGATGTGTCTGATCAGGGAGATGTTTTTAGTGGATCTCCTAGGGCGTTGTATGGGGCATAGGGTGTGCAGCCATTTGATTGTACCATAGTACCCCTATCCCAGAGACCCTGGTGGGCTTAGTTTGACAACGTAGGCACCCTAGGAAGCTATTTTTGCAGGTTCACATTTCCCGAGGTAGATTAAAAAATGATTAAATGGCTATTGAAGAAATTGATTTGGGCTACTGAGGCAAGGAAATGACATGGGATGAGTCATGATGATGAGTGTGATGTCCTCCACACCTTCTCCGGCAGTTACAACACCTGATTAGGCGCACACCTATTTTTTGGGCATTTTTATATTATTTTCTGGAGATTTGGGAGGCTCATGATTTCCTCAAGGAGGCACAAAGCCAAAAAATTAAAATATTATATTATTTTATTGTGCCATGGGGCACCCAGAGAGAGTTAGTTAACACTCCATGGACCCACCATATGCTTCATTTATTTCTTGTTGAGTGGGGTACCCTCTGTATGGGTGATTTAATCCACTTTGGTACTTTATGGTTATATTGATCCATGTATTGTATGTTGAGTTCATCTCAACCATTGATTAGAACATTTTATCTTTTAATCTTAGCCACTCGTTTTGAAAGTGGTTAGGATTTTGGTTCTCTCGTTTCCATTTAAAGGAGAGAGCTTCTCATATATAAAGGGTCTTAGCTCTTGAATTTGAATAATAGAAAGATTTTTTTGTGGATATTTTCTGGATCTGCTTTGCATCTGATGTTCTTCAGTGGTGATTGGAAAGACAGTTCCAACTTTGCCCTCACTCTCCATGTCTTGGTTACATTTTCCAAGGCAACGATTATCTTCATCAATTGCTAGTACCTCAACCCTAGATCTAGTATTTACCCTATAGGTCACTTGTATTTCACTTTGGATCAACCCTCATATGACTAAAGCCCTTGTCCAAAGCCCTAGTCCATTTAATATTATCTTCCATAGATCTAGAGTTTCCAACTACCTTACACATTTCGTACCTCAAGCCATACTTGATCTGATCTAGTGTCTAGGTCTGATCTCTCCTGTTGAGAGTAGATCTGGGTCTCCCCCTTTGTTGTCTTGGACTTAGATAACATAAAGTGAAGGCTTCCTTGATTGATGTGACAACCATCCATTTGGGAGTCTAGGTAGTCTTGGTTCCACCTCCTTAGTTGCTTGCCCCTCTATTGTCCATCCTGGATCCATCATACATAGGAAACTACAAGGTTGGTGATAACATGACTCTTTTAAACTATTGTTGCAGTTATATCTTGAAACCCCACTTTTTTAACTCAAAGAAACTCCTAAACAACACCCATCTGCATCACACATCTTTAAAAACTTTTGAGCCTTAGAAACTCTCTGTAGGGACTACCCCCCTTGGCTTTGTTAGGAGTTTTCCTAAACAAAGGAATTGGGATCAGGTGACAGCACCTGACTCTTTATTTTCCCCCAAGGCCGACCTCTCCCTTCTACCGGGAGACAACCATTTGAAAGATTTCTAGCTGACGGTGTGCACATTGGCGGGAAACATGATGATTAGTCTCTCTCTCACAAATCAGAAATTTCCTTCAAGAAATTTATTTCTCTCTCTCTCTTGTCTTTTTTTTTTTTTGACGTGACGTCTCTCTCTTTTCCCTAGACATTCTTTTATACTTTATCTCACCCAAACTAACCCTAACTAACTCAACCAACTTAATCAAAGGATGATATTAGCTTTATCTGAGGGCTCTCATTTAATGCACGTATTCACTTTATTAAATACATTAAATGCACTTTTTGGGTCCCACAACTTAAAGTCACTTTAAGTTTACAAAGTACAAAATTCACTTGAATAATATAAAACACTCTTTACATTAAAACGTTCACTAGGAAAAATACAATTTATGTCCCCCCCATGTCACATCAAAATCATGGGGAAGGACCAGCTGAGTTATAAAAACTAACACCCTTTTAATGAGGGAGGTCCTTCCGACAATGCGTGTACCTCCACCACCTGGGTCTTTGTCCTCTGAAGCAGCTCCCTCCAGCAGTAAAGGGGTTCAAAAATCGAGGCAAAATTCTGATAAGTATTGTTGATTGTATTTCTAATTTTTACCTGAAGAATAATAAAATCTCTCACTCAGAAACAGGTTTTCCCTAAGGCCTTTTATCCTGGAACATTGGTAAAAAACAAGCGTGTTAAATTTCATGTGTTTGGCTGACTAAAATTTTTTGAGTTTGAATTTTTTGGTAGAAAAGAAAATTTCTGAATTGTTTAAATTTTAGAAAAAGAACCTTATGTGTTTTAGTCAAGTCAAATTTTGTTTAAAATTTGTGCATTGAAGGGTTGGGCATTAAACCATGCAGAGAAGCCAAAATGATTGAAACTGGGTTGGGGTTAGTGTTGAAAAGTTACCTAGGAAGTTTTTGTCTACCTAGACTTGCCTTGGGGTGGACAAGGACACTTAAAAGTTGTGACTCCTAGTCTTGTGCATTTAATCAAGTGAGATGCACTTTATAATTTTAAAGTGACTTTATTAAAAGGCTAAGTTATGGTTTTCCTAAGTTCACATTTAAATAAAGTTAAATGAGTGATTAAATTAAATGGGGTTGTTCTAACTTTATTAAATGACGTGAAAGTTTTTGAAAGTTTCCCCACCCAGTTTCAAGCCTTTAGGCTTCTCTGCATTGTTTAATGCCTAAGCTTTTCAATGCATAATTTTTCACAAATTAACCAGACTGAAACACATGTGGAAACTTTTTCTCAATTTTAAACAAACTCAGAAATTTTCTTTTCAAACTGGAAATGCAAAACTCAAAAAATTTCAGACATTTACACACATGAAAATTTAGACACTTATTTTTGACCAATGGCCCAGGATAAAACCCCTAAGAGAAAACCTGTTTTCTGAGTGAGAGATTTTATTTTTCTTCAGTAAAATTATAGAAAATAAATTCAGCAGTAATTATCAATTTTTCACTCTTGAAATTTGAACCCACTGCTGAAAATTTCTTCATCGAAAAACATGCCAGACTCGGCCTCGAAATTCGTGCCAAATAATTGTTGTACGGACATCAATTAATTTTGTCCTCTACCTCGAAATTTGTGCCCACAAAATCTACCTCAATTTATTGCAGGTCGTACGGTCTTGATTTTTGTGCCAAAATCAGAATTCGTAGTCTCGATTTCTGTGCATAAAAACTTAATTTAATGCTGGACGTACCTTCCTCAATTTTTGTGTTGATCGTACAGGCTGTATGAAATCCCTCCTCAAAATCTGTGCAGTCAACTCCTCGAAATTTGTGTAGTTAATCTCCTCGATTTTTGTGTACTAGTACAATTTTCTTCCCTATAAATAATTTCCAGAATTTCTCTATCTGGTTCTGAATTCTCTCTAAAACCCTCACTTTTCTTCTTTCTCTCTCTTTTCAAAAATCTCTCCTAAAAATGAACACAATGAATGAACTTTTGCCTTGCCCTAGCCTTTTTGTTCTTGGTAACTTCCCTGACATTCTAACAGTCAAGATTAGATTAGATCAAGAGTTGATATTAAATGCTCCATTAAAAAGATAATTAAATGACATTTAGTGCACTTATGTCATTTAATAAAGTTGAGCAACCCCCTTTTTCTATTTAATCACTCACTTAACTTTTAAATGTGAACTTAGGAAAATACCCACTTAACTTTTTAATAAAGTCACTTTAAAAATATAAATTGCATCTCACTTCATTAAATGAACAAAATGATTAGGAGTCACATTTAAGTGTTCTTGTCCAACCCAAGGCAACTCTAGGTGGACAAACACTTCCTAGGTAACTTTACAACACTCCCTCTTACCGAGGAAAGTGTTTTTCACCACTCCCAACTTGCCTCTGAAGTAGACACGCTTCCTTCTACCCAAATCCCTCGTGAGAATGTCAGCTACCTGCTCATTTGTCGGAACATACTGCAAACGAACATCCTCTCTCTGAACATAATCCCTAATGAAGTGATATCTAATCTCAATGTGCTTCGACCTGTCCTGAAATACCAGATTCTCAGAGAGCTTGATGCAACTTTGATTATCACACTGTATAACTGTGGGACTCAGCTCCATATCAAATAAATCCACCATCAACTTGCGAAGACACAAGGCCTCACAACTGCCCTGACTGGTTGCCATATACTCAGCCTCAGCATAACTTAATGCCATGGACTTTTGCTTCTTGTTGAACCACGACACAACTGCCAAACCCAAGTTGAAGCAACAACCGAAAGTGCTCTTCCGGTCCGAAACACTACCTACCCAATCTGAATCTGTATAGCCAACCAACCCCACTCCACTGGATCTCCTATTGTCCAATCCATAATCAGTTGTACCTGCAAGATACCTCAAGATGTGTTTTGTAGCAGTCTAATGCACTCTCCTGGGCTCCACCATGAACTTACTGAGAGTGTTCACCGCAAAACACATATCTGGCCTGGTGTTGACCAAATACATCAACGAACCAATCAACTGACGATATAAGGTAGGGTCTGTTGCCCACCTATTTCGACTAGGTGGCAACTTCATGTACATTACCAATGTACATTATTCTGCATTTGTACCATGGAAAAATCTATGGATTTTTCACTCCTGCAGGGCAATTTGCCCCTTTGTACACGAAATGTCCGCTCCCCTACGTGGGATAATTAATGTAACTTTATATGTCAGCATGGGTCATTCCTTTAAGGATGCCACCATGGACTTTATTATCAGGGAAGTCCCCTTCACCAAGTGTTTTTTTCCCCTTCCAGTTGATTTTGTCATTTAACAATTTTAATTGGTTGGGTTTTTCACTCACCAATCCTCCAAAGTGGTGAATTGGCATTCTGATAATCAAGCCCATGAGGTGGCTAAGGTTTCAAGTTGTTGTCCATGACCATGCTAGCCATATCTTGTAGTCTTGCGGAATTTTGTTAGGATTTTAACTTTTATTTTGATTTTTCCTAATTAATTAACTTTACCATTTGTTGGTTAATTAATTAAGTTTTGATGTAATAATGTAATCTCTTGAACCTTGGCATTTTGTAATAGGGGCTATGAATGCAAATGAAAATGCTATGACACCCCTTAAACCATTGGTCCAAGTCTCATGTCATTCTGACAAGGGGTTAGAAACTTAGACCAATTTTGGTTAGGACAGGGTATTTTTTCCTACGAAATTAATTTAATATCCTAGGGTGAAAAATTAAATTATTTGATTTTGAAGGAAAAAATCAAATAAGGCCATGGTAATTAAGTTTGGGGGCAGGCTAAGCATAGTCAAAATTTCATTTAAATAAACCCCCCCCCATGGTCAAAATAAATGTTTGAAGATCTCCTAAGTGGGGTGCCCCTCTTGTCTTAATAAAAGATAATCAAAAATAAAAGATTAAAAGATAAAATAAAAAGATAAAAATAAAAAATAAAAGATAAAATAAAAAGATTAAAAAATAAAAAATTAAATATAAGATTAAAACAAAAAAATAAAAGATAAGAATAAAAATCAAAAAATCAAAATTTGAGTTAAAGGAGGCCCCAGATAAAAAAATAAAAGATAAAAAAATAAAAAATAAAATAAAAGATTAAAAAATAAAAAATAAAAGATTAAAAATAAAAAATAAAAAATAAAAGATTAAATAAAAGATAAAAGATTAAAAATCAAAATAATAAAATCAAAATTTGAGTCAAAGGAGGCCCTACTTGAGTCATGGAAACCCTAGATCTAAGGGTTAAGCTTCATTGTGACATGAATCTATCTTTTTGACCATTGATTTGAAGAGGGCCCCTTGCTTATGATTGGTGGATGGCTTGCAAAGTCAACAAACTTAGATCTAAGGGTGGAGGAGAGCTAGAGTTTAGATCTATGTTTTGGACCCTTGATTTAGGAGTGGGTTTGGGATCTCTTCAACTATAAAATGAGGGCTCTTCTCCCTCACTCCAGACAGTTTTCTCATGTTACTGTTATGCTGTTGGAATCTCTCCTCTCTTCTCTTCTCCTATCTCTAGCTCTTGCTCATTTTGCTCAAGCCCTAAGAGGCTCTTTTGTATCAAGCTTTGACCTAGTTGGGCCATAATCAAGTGAAATCTTTGGAGGAACTCTTGTCTCATGGTGTTGGCTTTCCATTTTCAAATCTGAGGTATAACATTTTCATTTGCGATTTTATTTTTCATTATACATGCATAGATGCCCTTTGCAAAGGTCTTTGCAAAGGGGATTTAGTTGTGAATGGTTATTTACATCTATTTGTGAGTAGTTTTAGCTAGATCTACAAAGGTCTTTGTAGATCTTTTTATTTTGCTCACCTCTTGCTGTATTTTGTAGATTTCTCACAGTTATTTTGCAGATCCAAGGGTTTGGAAGAGGGCCTCGTAGGCCAAGCACCTATCTTGCATTTTATCTTCAAGATCTATTCATTTATTCAGGGTTTCATTTTGTATTTTACATTTTCGCTCATATTTTTTTCACTGTTTTAAAACTAGGTTTTATTCACTGTATAGTGAATAAAATCCTTGTTCTATGGCTTTCATTCATAATAGATTAGTTTGGTATTATAAATCTGCAATTTACTTGTCATTTCAGGGCCTAAAAACCCATTTTTAGGCCACTAGAAGTTCAAGTTTTACATAGTTTCAAGTTTAGATTTTTGCACTGTTTTTCTGAGTTTTTTTTGGGTAACTTCTAACATACTTTTTGTAGTGTTTTCTGTTGCAAATTCCAACGAAGTAGGTCACTGTTTTTTGCAGGTTTTTACACAGTGAAGGAGGAGGTGCTGCCAAAATTTCATCAAAAAAAAGTCCCTAAAAGTTTTGGGTGCAAAAAGGGGTCCAAAACCCCATTTTTTCTTCTCTTTTCTATCATTTGTAAACCCCAAATAGAAGTACTCTTGGGGTATTTTTCAAAGCTCTTTAAAATCATTTGTAAATCTTGTATATAAAGTTAGAGTAGTGATAGGGTAGAACACTAGTTGTTAGATTTACTTTTCTATAAGTAGATCTAGTCTTTGCTTTTTGTTTACCCACCATCTCTGTTAGAGGGATTGATGTGTGGTTAGGTTAATTGTTTAGAGTAGTTCTTTCGTTTTTGTTCTTTTTATTTTCAAGCACTTAGTTAGATTTACTTTCTATTGCAAAGAAGTAATTTTACAACTTGCCTTTCGATGTATCCTCTGTCCCTATTCGTTATCTCCCTTTAGGGAACTCGGATCAAGGTATGAAAAGCAGAAAGACATGGGCTTAGATTTAATTAGATAACACTGCCTTGTTTGTTTATGTATTTCTGTACCAAACACATTTGTTTTACCAGTCCAGGGTTCAAGTACCAGCACCTTCCATAAGGGATATCGCTTGGTTGAGCCCTATTGATAGTTTTAAAAATTTACTTGCATGCTTAACCACTACAAGATTTAAAATTTACCCCTAAAATTAACCAACAACGAATTTATCCCCTATTCCTCTACTCGGGTATCACCCTTCGGGGTACTCACGAGATACGATCGGGGGTAGAGGAGTTTTAGTAATAGGCATCCATCACATTATTGTTTTAATCCAACTGAAAACTGGTGACTTTTGGAAACCACGGTGGCTGAGAGACCAAGGAGGGTCTCACGGCGTTCGCGTCCTCCCTTGTTGGGCGCCTGGCACTGGGGGTTTGATCTGTGAGCTACAGGTGGGCTTGTTCCCATTGTTTTGAGCGCAGCAGCACTCCACCTTTGGATTAAGGGGCTACGTGGTAGGGGTAGACACACCACTGTTTGAAAATCTAATACAAAAAGAAAAACTGTAGTAAAATTTACTAAAAAGAAAAAGAAGCATTGCAAAACAGGCTCCACACTTTATCAGGGATTTACAATACATTTTCACTCCAGCATTGTACGCCAGCACTTTACTTTCAGTTCTGCAATTGTTTATGTGGTGAATGCTTAATAACTCAATAACATTTGTTTAACTGCTTCAAGTAATTCAACTTAAAGTCTTTCCATTTTCATCTACTGTTGGTTTAATAAATTCCATTTAAAGCATTTTCCTTCTGCTATCTCGTCTATAACTTGTAAATCTAGTTCATATTTGTCTAAACTGTAACTATTTTACTTGTTCATTTGTTTATACTGATAAATTTAGATCATCTGTACATTGCTTAGATCTCTTGATTCATTATTGTTTATAACTGTATCATCTATTTGTTTATTCATCTCATTGTTAGATAACATTTAACCTGTGAGATAATTAACCTAGATTGCATCTCATTAAAGGCTGCATTCTCTGACTCCATTCTTTAGGCATTGGTTGTATCTGAATAAAGGCTTGATTGTCATTTGAGAAATATTGCATTTGCATTGGCTGATTGTCATCCTTAGTAAATAGTAAAACCTAAGCCTTTCCCCTAATAATAAAGATCCTTTTAACTCAACTGTTAATAAACTTAGGAATATAGTCTTTCGTAGGGACTACCCCCCTTGGCTCTGTTAGGATCTGGCCTAAACGGAGGAGTTGTGGACTGTGGTGACAGTGGTCCCCAGCTCTCACTTGCCCCCAAGGACACACATAGAAGGTTGTTGACTTTCTTGTGCCCTAAAGTGTGTATTAGGCGGCAACAGGGTCCACCAACTCTCCCTCTGAAGCGTGAAGCTTCGCCCAGTTGGTGATCATGGGTGTCGACATAGGTCTGCAATCTGTCATTTGAAATCTCTTCAGAACATCTGCAACATATTTTCCTTGCCCTAGGAAAACATGTCCATCCTCCTGCCAAACCTCCATCCCCAAATAATAATGCATCAGTCCAAGGTCTGTCATCTCGAACTCTGAAGCAAGATCCTTCTTGCATGCATCAATCATGTGCTCTTCCCCAGTAATGAACAAGTCACCAACATACAGCAGAAAAATAAGTGGAACACCACCAACCACAATGTAGTGTAGGTTGGGATCCCCTTCACTCTTCTAAAACCCAATCAAAAGCAGGTAAGTGTCGATCCTGGAATACCAAGCCCGAGGGGCTTGCTTTTGTCCATACAAGGCCTTTTTCAGCGTGCAAACATGTGTGTCTCTCTCACATACCTCAAAGCCATGTGGCTGCTCCAAATATACCTCCTCCTGAAGAAAACCGTTTAGGAAAGCGGTTTTCACATCCATTTGATGGATCTTCCAACCCATCTTTGCAACAACGGAGATCACTGCTCTGATCGAAGAAAATCTGGCCGCTGGTGCAAATGTCTCATCATAGTCAACTCCCGCGACCTGTGAGAAACGACGTGCAATAAAACGAGCTTTGAACTTCTCAATACTACTATCTGCACCATGCTTTATCTTGTAAAGCCATTTGGAAGTCACAACTGACTTCCCCTCTGGTCTCGAAACCACTTCCCACACCCCATTCTTCATGATGGAGTTGTACTCCTCCATCATGGCATCTCTCCATACCTTGTGTTCAGAAGCCTGCTCATAAGTATCAGGAACGGTGTCACGCAAGCTAGTCACTTGTGCCATATAGCTGGAAAATCTCTCAGGTGCCCTTCTCTCCATGACCTCCCTCTTGGGCGGTCCAACTGACTCCTCTGCTTCCTTTATAAACTCCTTAAGCCAACTTGGCTTTCTCTTCCTGGAGGAAGCACCCTGTCTCAGACTCTCCTCAACCTCCTCATCAGACACCTGTCTCCCTGAAGAAGTCCCAACAACCTGAGAACCTGTACCTGGTGAACCTGTACCTGTACTTGTACCACTCGAACCCAAATCACCTGAAGGTGTCATCTGTGAACCTGTGATTCGTTAATTTGTCCCTGTACCAAAAGTACCTGTAGACTGAGCCTCTGTAACAGAAGAACCTGTAACCTGTGACGCAGTCACACCAGAAACCGGTGACCCTGAACTTTGACTGGCTGAACTCAGAGCTGTCACCTATGGAGTACCCTGCTGATCCTCCATCTCGGAATCAAAAGACCTCCTAAAGGCTCTCTCCTCCTCGAACTTCACCTCCCTTCTCACCACAACTTTCCTCTGTATAGGAAGGTATATCCGAAAAGCCTTCGATGTCTCATCATAACCAACAAAAATACCACGCTCACCTGTAGACTCCAACTTTGTCCTCGTCTCAGAAGGGACATGAGAGTATGTAAGGCATCCAAAAATCTGAAAGTGACCTATCTCAGGCACTTTCCCTGTGAATGTCTCCTCAGGAGTTTTACTCCCCAATGTACGACGCGGAGTCCTGTTGAGAACATAAACAACAGAACTACAGGTCTCTGCCCATAGAAAGAAAGGAAGACTCTGATCATGCAGCATGGCTCTAGCTGCACCCACTATGCAACGATTCTTCCTTTCAGCCACTCCATTCTGCTGTGGAGTGTAAGGAACAGTCAACTGCCTCTTTATCCCCTCCTGTCGACAATACTCATCAAATGCACGAGAAGTGTACTCACTTCCATTTTCTGACCGAAGTACCTTGATCTTCTTTCTTGTCTGGCTCTCCACAAGATCTTTGAACTCTTGGAACTGAACCAAGACTTCCTCTGATCTCTTGTTTCTAAGGAAATAGATCCAGGTCTTTCTGGAAAAGTCATCAATGAAAGTGATGTAATACTCATATCGTGTCAAAGAGGCAGAAGACATGGGACCACACAGATCTGAATGAATCAACTGAAGCACTTCCTCTGATCTGGAATCACTACTTGGAAAAGTAGTCTTGGTGTGCTTTCCCAAAGCACACCCTCTACATACACCACTCGACTCTCTGCTGAAATCTGGCATACCTGTAGTCAGCTCTCTCACTACTCTCAAAGCTGGATGGTGAAGATGGGCCATCCTCCTGTGCCAAAGCCCAGACAACTCATTGCTGCTCTGATTGTGTGACAGTGCGTGATGTGGCTCGAAGTGAAGCTTGTACAGTTTTTCGCATCTGATTCCAATCACCCACGAATCAGATGGACCTGCTGCCTTGGGAAAGATGTGAACTTTCCCATCAAGGACATATACACCAAAGCTTCTGTCCTCAATCATGGAAACTAAAACAAGGTTCTTCTTGATACCAGGGACATACAACACATCCATCAGATACATAAGCTGCGTGGACTCCCTGTCAAAACGGATAGTCCCTCGCTCAACTGCACCAACCACTGTGTCATCTCCCAATACAACCTCCATCTCCAAGTCTGGCTCGACATCTCTGTGAACATGTTTCGATCACCTGTCATATGACTGGAAGTTGCACTATCAATGTACCAAGTGGAGGAAGTAGTGGTGGCACTCAACGAATGCCCAACAATCATGGAATGCTCCATGCGGTCCTCAAAATCCCCACTGGTGGTAGAAGATGCTCTCTCTACACCAACACCTGCAAAGAGAGAAAAGTCTCCTCAAATCTCACTGCAAACTCATCGATCTTCGATGTAGTTGCAATTTGCTGCTTCTTCTTCTTCTTGTTAGGACACTGTCCAACATAGTGTCCCATCTTCTGACATGCAAAGCATTTCACTTTGCTCATGTCCTTCTTCGCTCCCTCATGCTGTTTGGCTCCCTCCTTGGAACCCTTCTTGAACTTCTTCTTCTTCTTACCCTTCGCGGCTAAAACAACAGTCTTCTCATCATCTCTCTAATGTGACGAACTGCCCTGTAAGAAGCCTCTCCGTATCTCTTCCTGTGTGAGATCATCCCACAATCGATCCCATGTGGGTATGTTCTCCCTCCCAATAATGGTCTGAACAAATACGGTCCACTACCGTGACACACCATTTAGTGCTGTATGCACCATCTCAGGAATGCCCACCACCTCTCCTACAGCTGTTAGCTCATCTCTTACCTGTGTGATCTTGGTAAGATATGATGCCATACTTTCACATTTTTCCATGCGCACACTCTTCAACTTTTCTCTCAATACCATCTTCATGTTTTCATTGGAACTTTGATAAAGATTTGTCAAAGCTGTCTACATCTCAAAAGCATGGTCTTTGGCTGAAATGTGAGGGATCACATGATCCTTCACTGCATCAAGAATGACTCTTCTTGCCCTCACATCCTTCTTCATAAAGGCTTCCTTATCTGTTGCATCAACAGGTACTACCACAGGATTTGTTGCTGTCCCATGAACTATATCCCATAGTTCATTCTCTTCAAGAATCAAGCTATTTCTAGTCTTCCAAATGCTAAAATTTGCAGCCCCATCAAGTCTATTTTCCACTGTAAGACCAAAAACCATCGCTGCAACCTATATTCACAAGCAAGTTGTTCAAGACTTCTTTTCTTCAAACCCTAGTTTTTGAATGTTTAAAATTATGAATCTTTGCAAAGCTCTGATACCATGAAAGTTTTTGAAAATTTTCCCAGCCTGGTTTCAAGTCTTTAGGCTTCTCTGCACTATTTAATGCCCAACCCTTTCAATGCATAATTTTTCACAAATTAACTAGACTGAAACACATGTGAAAACTTTTTCTCAATTTTAAACAAACTTAGAAATTTTCTTTTCGAACTAGAAATGTTCGGGTACATAGGGTACTCCCAAAAGACCGAACACCTTCAGCAACCGTTTCACACAAATAGATCACAGATCAACACACCGATGTTTGTCACGTGGTTAAAACCCTCGAGACGAAAACAGTCCACGGCCCCAACCAAATAGCTACTTGGAGCAATTTATTATGCAAAAGAAAGAAAGTTATATAAGCTTCTCATAATTGATCAACTAGCCAAGGACCCTCCATGCTTTTTAAATAGAGATCATGGACCAATTGGGTGTTAAGCCACGGATCAATGGTAGGTATGATCTAAGAGAAGTTGAACCGCCGAATCACTCTATGTCTACAACATATCGTGACCGTCGGATTAGAATATTTACAAATACATATTAATGCATAATAAAGAAACACACTTTTACCTAACGGATATATTACACAAGTTGATTTTAACTAACTCCTAAGTGTCTAAATATCCTAACATCCCCCCTTAAGAACAACTTGGAATAGGATTGAAGGATTTACAAAAGTGACACTATTAGGAGAAGGAAGGAGGCATTAGAGCCTATTCCCCCTTAAGGACACATTCCTGAACTCCTAACATAGACCGAAGTTTAGAAAACTTCGCTTCTGTAAGAGACTTGGTGAAGATGTCTGCAACTTGATCATCTGTAGGGCAATAGAGCACTTCAATAACACGATCATGAACATGATTTCTGATGAAGTCCTTGTGTAGCTTAATGTGTTTGCTGCGTTGATGTAGAATTGGATATTTGGCAAGCTTGATGGCACTTTGATTATCGCACCAAAGTGGAGTAGGTTGCTGCTGCTCGAATCCAAACTCTGAAAGGATCTGTTGAAGCCATAAAGCTTTCTGACTGGCATTAACTGCGGCTCAATATTTTGCTTCTGCTGAAGAAAGAGCGAGAGCTTGTTGTTTCTTACAAGCCCAATTGACAGGTCCAGATCCCAGACTGAAAACATAACCTACAGTAGACTTTCGATCATCAGGATCGCCGGCCCAATCTGAATCAGTGAAACCAACCAACAAAGGTTTCCCCCCTGTACTGTAATGAATCCCAAACTGAATTGTACCTCGAATATATTTAAGTATTCTTTTTGCTGCTTTCCAGTGACTTTCATGAGGAGTTTGCATATAATGGGCAACACGACCAACGGTAAAGGAAAGGTCAGGACGAGAATGAGTCAAGTATAAAAGACTACCAATAAGCTGATGATCAAAGGTGGCATCTACTTTAGGGGAAGTACAAGTGGCAGAAAGTTTGACTCCAGACTGGAAGGGAGAAGGGGCTGGTTTACAATCTTCCATGTGGAAGCGACGAAGAAGGTCACAAGCATACTTAGACTAGGAAAGAAAGATTCTTTCTTTGGGTTGCAAGACTTGGAGACCAAGAAAATAATGCAACTGTCCTAAGTCTGACATTTCAAAATTTTGCTTAAGACTGGATTTCACATGGGTTATAAGTTTAGGGTCACTACCAGTAAGGATAATATCATCAACATAAAGAACAAGTATGATGAGATGGTTTCCTACTTTCTTGGTATAGACATTGGGGTCAGAATGGCATCTAGAAAAACTAGTGTCAAGGAGAAAGCTATCTATTTTGGCATACCAATCTCAAGGAGCTTCCTTAAGGCCATATAAGGATTTCTTAAGGAGACAGACAAGGCTAGAGTTATCCTGAACATATCCAGGAGGTTGTTCCATGTAAATTTCCTGCTGTAAATCACCATGTAAAAAGGCAGACTTGACATCCATTTGATGGACTTCCTAGTTATGTAAGGCAGCAAGGGAAAGAACAAGGCGGATGGAATTCATTTTTGCGACAGGAGCAAAGGTTTCATTGTAGTCAATCCCTTGAACTTGGGAAAAACCTTTGGCAACTAACCTTGCCTTAAGTCTTTCAACACTTCCATTTGATGCATACTTAGTTCTATAGACCCATTTACATCTGACAAGTTTTCTTCCTTTTGGAAGAGGAACAAGATCCCAAGTATCGTTTGCCATTAAGGAACGATATTCTTCATCCATAGCTGCATCCCAATTTGGATTTCCTGAAGCTTCTGCAAAAGTTTCTAGATCATGATTCTCGGAAACTTGAGCCAAAAGAGAAGAGGCTCGCTGAAACTGAGAACCTGTTCGACGTTGATCTCTAGGATCATTGACAAGATCACCAACTGCTTCACATGTTGAACGGACCCATCGAGGAAGCATTGGTGCTGGTGCAACTGGAGGAACATGAGCAGGCAGAGGTGGATTTTCATCCTCACCGTCATCATCAGAAACTGGAGTTGGAAACCTGTCAAAGAAGTTGGAAGAAGAAGAAGAAGGCACAATCGCCGAATCAGGCTCGCAGGCCAAATATGTCACACCCGCCAAGTTAAGCTCGCAGGCCAAGAGATTTTCATCAAATTTAACATCTCTTCTAATGATTATATCATGTGAATGGGGCTGAAGAAGTCTATAACCTTTTACATCTTCTGAATATCCAACAAATATGCACTTTTCATTTTAAGGCTGCAATGCTTTCCGTTTTTCATCCGAAATGTGAGCCCATGCTTCACAATCAAACACACGAAAGTGACTTACATCTAGTTTAATTTTACTTCATGCTTCTTCCGGTGTTATACCTTGTAAAACTTTAGTGGGTTTGCGATTAACTATGTAATTTGCACAATTTATGGCCTCGGCTCAATATTGAAGACATAGTCCCTTAGATTGGATCATACAATTAGCCATTTCTTTTAAAGTGCAGTTCTTCCGTTCAGCCACACCATTTTGTTGTGGTGTATATGGAACAGTGTGTTGTTGTTCGATTCCTTGTTTAGTGCAGAAAGTAGTGAACTTGTTGTTAACATATTCGTCTCCATTGTCAGATCTTAACTTAATAATTTGATGACCAGGTTGTTTTTCAACAAGGGCCTAGTAGGCCAAGAACATGTTAAATACTTTGCTCTTAAGTTTTAGGAAGTAAATCCATGTGCTTCTGGAGTAGTCATCAATGAAACTTAAGAAATATTTGAAACCAGAAAAGGATGCAGATGGAAGAGGGCCACACAAGTCAATATGCACAAGCTCCAAGGGAAACGACGCATGCCAAGAGGCACGTTTGTCAAAACTGTCCTGATGATGTTTTCCAAGTGCACAACCGGAATAAACACCAGTCACCATATTGTTTTTACATAGTTGTTGCAATGAGCGATAATTTAAGTGACCAAATCGCTCATGCCAAAGTTTGCTCAAGTTATCACTATGAGCAACAAAAGCTGAAGGAAAAGGTGATGATGCAAAGTTGTTAAATTTGTACAACCTGGTAATATCTTCAACAGTTCCAGTAGCAAGGACATTTTGAGGATTTTTAAAATCCTTGATTACAACTTGGTGAGGTGTAAACGTCACAGTTTTACCTTCACCCGAATGAGTAATTTCATAGACTAATAACAAATTGCAGGAAATTTTTGGAACACATAGTACATCACTGAAATGACCATTTTTCTACTGGAATTGTTCTAGATCCTACAACACTTAGAGATCTATCATCACCAACAAATATTTGCTTGGTGTTACATTCATGCATAGTAGAAAAGATGCTCTAGAATCAATGAGCCATTCAATTGAAGTAGAAGAAGAAGATGCAGTATAAGAATAACCAGAAGCACAAAGTGCATGTCCATGAGAGGTAGATTCTGAAGACAAATATAGGCTAATGTGGTGCTTCTTCATTGCTGCTTCCAAGGCTGCCATCTTCTTGAAACACTTAGATTCATCATGATTATCTTTCTCACAAAAATTGCAATAACGCTCAGTCTTCTTTCTTTTTGGATTGGGTCCTTTGTCATTTTTTAAAGGAGGTGACTGAGACGGTTTGGGACCCTTGTTGTTTGGCTTATTATTGTGAAAATTCTGTTTCTTGGGAGGCTTGGACTTTTCTTTCTGTTGGAACAATAAGGCTTTCCCAGATGTATCTGCATTGTTAATTATTCCAAGATGAATGAGCTTATCTTACTTTTTAATTAAGGAATCACAAAAATATTCAAGACTAGGCTCTTGATAGCTAACTATAGTCAAGGATTCTTTCATGGAGTAGAATGTAGATACAAAAACAGAATATGCAGGTCCAAGTTTGAAAAGAATATGATAAATACATTGTTTGTTTTTTTTCTTAATCTTGCATTCTGCATATAAGAATCTAAGAGTTTTATACTTAGATAAATAGTCTTGAATGCATGAAAAATCATTTGGATTCAAGGAAATCAACTCATTCTCAAGTTGATGACCCCGAATTTCATTGTGTTTACCAAACACAGATTCTAACTTTTCTCAAGCTTGATCAGGTTCATCAATTCCGGATATGTGGAATCGCAAATCAGTAGAGATTGACATCCCAATCAATCCACGAGCTTCATCACATCTATTTGCTCGTTTAATTTTCTTATCATCATCAGTGGGTTCCGTTTCTTTCTTTGAGGTTATCCTGAAAAGTCTCCTACTTCGCAGAACATCCTACATACGAGATTTCCATGAGAAATAGTTAGAATTTGTAAGTATAATATCACAAGGGGTGGCCATACTGTAAATTAATGGCTGAAAGAACAAAAACTAGCTGTCTGGATGCAAAGAGCTTGAAAAAATATGCAATTTTAAAAACAACGGCACTGAAAACTAATTTTGGATGATGAAGTTATGCTTGATCAAAGAATAGTGACGTGGCAGATATTAACTTGACTAACTTAAAAAAAAAAACCCCCTCTTCCCAAGATCAACCTTTGACAATCACTTTACAATAAAGTTGCTTTTAAGTGAATCACTTTTGTAGAATAAGTGATGTTCACTTTTAAAATAAAGTTACTTTTAAATAGTGCGGCAATAAATTAAAAGATTTAAGTGACTCACTTTTTATTTTATTTTATTTATGTGAGATGCACTTTTACAATAAAGTAACTTGAAAATAGAAATTACATGCACTAAAAAGTAGCTTAATAAGTCTTGAACTCAAAACCTATTAAGGAATAAAACAACTTTGGACTAAGTGAGCTAAGTTTAAACAGTATGTAAAAGAATGGAAAGAGGAAGGGTTTTTTTTTTTTTTTTTAAACTCTTCTCTTTCGTTCTCTGTGCTTGCCTTTTTTTCCCTTCAAATCACAAAAAAAACGAAAAACAAAAACAAAAAAAAACTTTTTCCACACAATGGGGTTATATCTTGGTTAGCTTACCCGAAAAGTTTACGTTTTCAAGTTTTCTCGTTGTTTCTGATTTGCCGTGATCGCACAAGGTGCACAGCAAAGATCATACATAGCTGAGAAGACAAGAAAAAAACTTCCCCTTGTTGTTTCTGATTTGCCGCGATCGCGCAAGGTGCACGATAAAGAGCATACACAGCCAGGGAAGGCAACAGTTCGAGACTAAAACAATAAAGATCTAATAATAAAATTGATAAACTATGAGAGATTTAAAAAAAATAAAACAAATCCGTCACTGTAACATTATATCTTCAGATTTGCCGAAATTGATGTTTCTGGAACAAACGGAAACAGTTTTCGCTGAAATGAAAACTATGTCCCAATGGAAACGACGCTCCGAACGCAATGGAATAGCTCCCACATGCCACAAATGCACAGAAAATCCAAAACCAGAAACGCTTTCAAAGTTTTAGCAACACTGGTTCCAGATCTTGATCAAAACCGAAAGTGGCTCTTCATAAATGCTCTGATACCATGTTCGGGTACACAGGGTACTTCCAAAAGACCGAACACCTTCAGTAACCACTTCACACAAATAGACCACAGATCAACACATCGATGTTTGTCACGTGGTTAAAACCCTCGAGAGGGAAACAATCCACGACCCCAACCAAATAGCTACTTGGAGCAATTTATTATGCAAAAGAAAGAAAGTTACATGAGCTTCTCATAATCGATCAACTAGCCAAGGACCCTCCATGCTCTTTAAATAGAGATCATGGACCAATCGGGTGTTAAGCCACGGATCAATGGTAGGTATGATCTAAGAGAAGTTGAACCGTCGGATCACTCTATGTCTAGAACATATCATGACCGTTGGATTAAAATACATACTAATGCATACTAAAAAAACACACTTTTACCTAACGGATATATTACACAAGTTGATTTTAACTAACTCCTAAGTATTTGAATATCCTAACAAGAAATGCAAAACTCAGAAAATTTCGGATATTTACACACATGAAAATTTAGACACTTATTTTTTACCAATGGCCACGATAAAACACCTAAGGGAAAACTTGTTTTCTAAGTAAGAGAGATTTTATTTTTCTTCAATAAAATTACAAAAAATAAATTCAGTGGCACTTATCAGTTTTCCAGTCTCGAAATTTGAACCCACTGCTAAAAATTTCTTCCTCGAAAAACATGCCAGACTCGGCCTTGAAATTCGTGCCAAATAATTGTTGTACAGAGAACAATTAATTTTTTGTCTTCTACCTCGAAATTCGTGCCCACAAAATATGCGTCGATTACTGTGTTAGTCCGTATTGTGTGGACATAATTTATTGCAGGCCGTACGGTCTCGATTTCTGTGCCAAAATCAGAATCCGTACAGTCTCGATTTCTGTGCATAAAAACTGAATTTAATGTTGGCCGTACCTTTCTCGATTTCTGTGTTGACCGTACAGGGTATACGGATCCCTCCTCAAAATCTGTGCAGTCAACTCATTTAATTAATATTTAATGTGAACCTTTCATTTAATCTAATCTTGATCATTAGATTGACAAAGAAGTTACCAAGAAACAAAAGGGCTAGGGCAAGACAAAAGTTCATTTTTTCATTGTGATCATTTCCAAAAGAGATTTTTGGAGAGAGGAAGAGATAGAGAGAGTGAGGATTTGAAGAGTTTTTCAAAACCAGAGAGAAAAAATAATTTTCAGCACACACTTTGAGAAGACAAAATTGGGCACACAAATCGAGGAGTGATTCCAGCAAACAAGAGCATGAATTTCAAGGCTGCACAAATTTCGAGAATCGTATAGACAGTACAAACATGGCACGTTTTTTTAGGTACTTGCACATAAATCAAGGGCACGAATTTCGAGGTTTTCTGCACTATTTTTTAGGACTGTACAATACAGAATTGCATAGATTTCTAGATAGTCATTTCAGGCACATAAATCAAGGAAAGTACAAAATTTAATTATGTCTGTACAACACGTTTTTCAAGGTCAAAGTGTTAAGAAAATCGAGAAAAATCAATAGTAAAGGGGTTCAAAAATCGAGGCAGAATTTTGATAAGTATTGTTGATTGTATTTCTGTTTTTACCTTAAGAATAATAAAATCTCTCACTCAAAAACAGGTTTTCCCTTAGGGGTTTTATCTTGGACCATTGGTAAAAAACAAGCGTGTTAAATTTCATGTGTGTTTGGTTGACTGAAATCTTCCGAGTTTGAATTTTTTGGTAGAAAAAAAATTTCTGAATTGTTTAAATTTGAGAAAAAGAACCTTATGTGTTTCAGTCAAGTCAAATTTTGTTTAAAATTTGTTTATTTAAGGGTTGGGCATTAAACCATGGAGAGAAGCCAAAAGGCTTGAAATCGGGTTGACGTTAGTGTTGAAAAGTTACCTAGGAAGTGTTTGTCCACTTAGACTTGCCTTGGGGTGGACAAGGACACTTAAAAGTTGTGACTCCTAGTCTTGTGCATTTAATGAAGTGAGATGTACTTTGTAATTTTAAAGTGACTTTATTAAAAAGGTTAAGTTATGGTTTTCTTAAGTTTACATTTAAATAAAGTTAAGTGAGTGATTAAATTGTATGGGGTTGTTCTAACTTTATTAAATGACATGAGGTGCACTAAATCTTATTTAATTAATATTTAATGGAGCATTTGTTAAACTAGTAGCAACAAGGAAGGTCTTCCTGCATGCATATGTTTTTGCATGCAAAAGACTTAAATTAGGAAATCAGTTGTATTTAATTTACTTTTCATAAGTTTTACTTTGGAAAATAAGTTAAAGTGATCTAAATTAACTTTAGTGAACCACTAGTTAAAGTGAAAGTGAAGTTAGGGTTTTTGTTTTACCACTAGTTAAAGTGAAAGTGAAGTTAGGGTTTTTGTTTTACCTAAAGTTATAAAAGAGAGATCAATTGGTGGAGAGAACACACACACACACTTGTATTCCGACAGAGACGGGATACAGACAGGGAGAGAAAGTCAGATAGAGGATTTAGTTGAGAAGACGGAGAAGCAAGCAACAAGATCATCGAGCTTCATATAGCTGGGTCGTACACTCACACAGGAGGGTGTTGAGGTTTAGTTGGGATTTGCTCAGTGATTCTGCCGGGTACTGCATTCGCTAGGTTTGGGTGAATTTGTAGTGATTGTAAAATTCTGAATTCTGAATTGTTTAAATTTGAGAAAAAGAACCTTATGTGTTTCAGTCAAGTCAAATTTTGTTTAAAATTTGTGCATTGAAGGGTTGGGCATTAAACTATGGAGAGAAGCCAAAAGGCTTGAAACCGGGTTGTGGTTCTTTCAAAAACTTTCACTGTTGAAATGTTACCTAGGAAGTGTTTGTCCACCTAGACTTGCTTTGGGGTGGACAAGGACACTTAAATGTTGTAACTCCTAGTCTTATGCATTTAATAAATTGAGATGGACTTTAAATTTTAAAGTGACTTTATTAAAAAGGTTAAGTTTATGGTTTTCTTATGTTCACATTTAAAATAAAGTTAAGTGAGTGATTAAATAGAAAGGGGTTGCTCTTACTTTATTAAATGACATGAGGTGCACTAAATGTCATTTAATTAATATTTAATGGAGCATTTAATGTGAATCCTTCATCTAATCTAATCTTGACCATTAGATTAACAAGGAATTTACAAAAAACAAAAAGGACTAGGGCTAGGCAAAAGTTCCTTTTTCATTGTGATCATTTCCAAAAAAGATTTTTGGAGGAAGAGATAGAGAGAGTGAGGGTTTGAAGAGTTTTTCAAAACCAGAGAGTAAAATTTAATTTTCAGCACACACTTCGAGAAGACAAAACTGGGCACAAAAATCGAGGAGTGATTCCAACAGAATAGAACATGAATTTCAAGGCTGCACAGATTTCGAGAATCGTACGAACATGGCACTTTTTTTGAGGTATTTGCACGGAAACAAGGGAACAAATTTCGACGTTTTCTACAAAAGTACGGAATTGGCACAATTTTTGAGGTGTACGACTGGCTGTCAGATCGTACAGTACGGAATTGCACATATTTTGAGACAGTCATTTCAGGCACAGAAATCAAGTACAGAATTTAATTCTTTCCTTACACCACATTGTTTGAGGTGAAAGTGGCACAAAAATCGAGAAAAATCAGCAGTAAAGGGGTTCATAAGTCGAGGCAGAATTCTGATTTGTTAATTGTATTTCTGATTTTTACCTGAAGAATAATAAAATCTCTCTCAGTCAGAAACAGGTTTTCCATTAAGGGTTTTATCCTGGACCATTGGTAAAAAACAAGCGTGTTAAATTCCATGTGTTTGGTTGACTGAAATTTTCCGAGTTTGAATTTTTTGGTAGAAAAGAAAAATTTTGAATTGTTTAAATTTGAGAAAAAGAACCTTATGTGTTTCAGTTAAGTCAAATTTTGTTTAAAATTTTTGTATTGAAGGGTTGGGCATTAAACCATGCAGAGAAACCAAAAGGCTTGAAATCGGGTTGGGGTTCTTTCAAAAACTTTCATGGTATCATAGCACATTAAAGATTCAGAATTTTAAACATTTAGAAACCTGGGGTTTGAAGAAAAGAAAGTCTTGAACAACTTGCTTGAAATTACAGGTTGCAGTCATGGTTTTTGGTCTTAGAGTGGAAGACAGGTTAGAGGGGGCTTCAAATTTTAGCCCATGGAAGACTAGGATTAGTTTGATACTTGAAGAAAATGAACTATGGGATATAGTTCATAGTACAAGAACAAATCCTGTAGTTATACTTGCTGATTGAACAGATAACGCAGCTTTTATGAAGAGGGACGTGAAGGCAAGAAGGGTTATTCTTGATGCCGTGAAGGATCATGTGATCCCTCACATTTCAACAAAAGATCATGCATTCCTAATGTGGACAGCTTTAACAAATCTATACCAAATTTCAAATGAGAACATGAAGATGGTATTGAGAGAGAAGTGGAAGAGTGTGCATATGGGTAAAAGGGAAGACATGGCCTCATATCTTACCGAGATCACATAGGTAAGAGATGAGCTTGCAGTTGTAGGTGAGGTGATAGGGAGTACTGAGATGGTGCGTACAACACTAAATGGTGTGATCCAGCAGTGGACCGTGTTTGTGCAAACTATCATTGGTAGGGAGAACATGCCCATATGGGATCGATTGTGGGATGATTTCACACAGGAGGAGACACGGAGAGGTTACTTATAGGGCACAGTTCATCACATCACAAAGATGATGAGGAGAATGTTGCTTTAGCAGCGAAGGGCAAGAAGAAGAAAAAGTCCAAGAAGGGTTCCAAGGATGGGGCCAAACAGCATGATAGGGAGAAGAAGGACATAAGCAAAGTGAAATGCTTAGCATGTCAGAAGATGGGACACTATGCTGGATAGTGTCCGGACAAGAAGAAGAAGAGACAACAGCTACAACAGAGATTGTTGAGTTTGTTGTGAGATTTGAGAGATACTTTTCTCTCTTTGCAGGTGTTAGTGTTGAGAGAGTATCTTCTATCACCAGTAGGGACTTTCAAGATGACATGGAGCATTCCATGATTGTTGGGCATTCATTGAGTGCCTCCACTACTTCCTCCACTTGGTACATTGATAGTGGAGCTTCGATTCACATGACAGGTGATTGTGATATGTTTTCAGATATGTTAGAGACAGAATTGGAGTTGGAGGTTGTATTGGGAGATGATACAGTGGTGAGAGCAGTTGGGGGAGGGACTGTCTGCTTTGAGGAGTCCATGTAGCCTATGTTTATGAGGGATGTGTTGTATGTCCTTGGGCTGAAGAAGAACCTTGTTTCAGTTTCCATGATTGAGGACAAAGGCTTCGGTGTATATGTTCTTGATGGAAAGTTCACATCTTTCCCAAGTCAACAGGTACATCTGATTCATGGGTGATTGGAGTCAGATGTGGGAAACTTTACAAGCCTCTCTTCGGGCCACATCATGCACTGTCACGCACTCATAGTAGTAGTGAGTTGTTTGAGCTATGGCATAGGAGGATGGACCATCTTCACCATCCAACTTTGAGGATGCTGAGAGATATGACGACAGGTATGCCAGAGTTCAACACAGAGTCGAGTGGTGTGTGTAGAGGGTGTGCTTTGCGAAAGTACACCAAGACTGATTTTTCGAGCAGTGATTCCAGATCAGAGAGAGTGCTTCAGGTGATACATTTTGATTTGTGTGGTCCCATGTCATCTACCTCTTTGACAGGATACGAGTATTATGTCACATTCATCGATGACTTTTCCAGGAAGACCTGGATCTATTTCCTTAGAAGCAAGAGATCAGAGGAAGTCTTGCTTCAGTTCCAAGAGTTCAAAGCTCTTGTGGAGAACCAAACAGGAAAGAAGATCAAGGTACTTCGGTCAGACAATGGGGGTGAGTATACTTCCCATGCATTCGATGAGTATTGTCGGAGGGAGGGGATCAAGAGGAAGTTGACAGTTCCTTACACTCCACAACAGAATGGAGATGTTGAAAGGAAGAACCGTTCTATTGTGGGTGCAGCTAGAGCCATGCTACATGATCAGAGTCTTCCTTTCTTTCTATAGGAAGAGGCCTGTAGCACTGTTGTTTATATACTGAACAAGAGTCCGCATCGTGCATTGGGGTGCAAAACTCCTGAGGAGATGTTTACAGGGAAAGTTCCTGAGATATCTCCCTTTCGGATTTTTGGTTGCCTTACATACTCTCATGTCCCTTCTGAGAAGAGGACAAAGTTGGAGGCTACATGTTAGCGAGGTATTTTAGTTGGTTATGATGAGACATCGAAGGCTTTTCACATATACCTTTCTATGCAAAGGAAATTTGTGGTGAGAAGGGAGGTGAATTTTGAGGAGGGGAAAGTCTTCAGGAGGTCTCTAGATTCCGAGATGGAGGATCAACAGAGTACTACACAGGTGATAGCTCAGAGTTTAGCGAGTCAGAGTTCAGGTCACCAGTTTCAGGTGTGACTAGGTCACAGGTTATAGGTTCTTCAGTTACAGGGGTTCATTCTACAGGTACTTCTGGTACAAGGACAGGTTCACGGATCACAGGTTCACAGGTGACACCTTCAGGTGATTCGAGTTCTAGTGGTACAGGTTTAGGTTCACCAGGTACAGGTTCTCAGGTTGTTGGTACTTCTTCAGGGAGATAGGTGTCTGATGAGGAGGTATAGGAGAGTCTGAGAAAGGATGCTTCGTCCAGGAAGAGAAATCCAAGTTGGCTTAAGGAGTTGATGAAGGAAGCAGAGGAGTTAGTTGGACCACCCAAGAGGGAGGTTAGAGAGAGCAGGGCACCTGAGAGGTTTTCCAGCTATATGGCACACTAGCTTACGTGACACCCTTCTTGATACTTATGTGGAGGCTTTCGCACACCAGGTTTGGAGAGATGCCATGATGGAGGAGTACAACTCCATCATGAAGAATGGGGTGTGGGAAGTGGTTCCGAGACCAAAGGGGAAGTTAGTTGTGACTTCCAAGTGGCTTTACAAGATAAAGCATGCTGCAGATGGCAGTATTGAGAGGTTCAAAGCTCGTTTTGTTGGATGTGGTTTCTCATAGGTCAAGGGATTTGACTATGATGAGACATTTGCACTAGTGGCCATATTTTCTTTGATCAGGACAGTGATCTCCGTCGTGGCAGAGATGGGTTGGAAGATCCATCTAATTGATGTGAGAACCGCTTTTCTCAACGGTTTTCTACAGGAGGAGGTGTATCTGGAGCAACCACAGGGATTTGAGGTGTGTGAGAGAGATTCTCATGTTTGCACGCTGAAAAAGGCCTTGTATGGTCTGAAGCAAGCCCCCCGAGCTTGGTATTCCAAGATCGATTCGTACTTGATTTCGATTGGGTTTCAGAAGAGTGAAGCGAATCCCAGCCTATACTACATTGTGGTTGGTGGTGTTCCACTTATTCTTCTGCTATATGTTGATGACTTGTTCATTACTGAGGGAGAGCACCTGATTGATGCATGCAAGAAGGATCTTACTTTAGAGTTCGAGACGACAGACTTTGGACTCATGTATTATTATTTGGGGATGGAGGTTTGGTAGGAGGATGGACATGTTTTCCTGGGCAAGGAAAATATGCTGCGGATGTTTTGAAGAGATTTCAGATGATTGATTGTAGACCTATATCAACACCCATGATCACCAAATGGGAGAAGCTTCATGCTTCAAAGGGAGAGTTGGTGAACCGTACTTTGTATCGTTAGTTGATTTGTTCCTTGATGTATCTAGTCAACACCAGACTAAATATGAGTTTTGCAGTGAACACTCTCATTCAGTTCATGGTGGAGCCCAGAAGAGTGCATTGGACTGCTGCAAAACACATTTTGAGGTATCTTGCAGTTACAGCTGATTATGGATTGGATTATAGGAGATCTAGTGGAGTGGGATCGGTTGGCTATACACATTCAGATTGGGCAGGTACTGTTTCGGACCGAAAGAGCACTTCTGGTGGTTGCTTCAGCTTGGGTTTGGCAGTTGTGTCGTGGTTCAGCAGGAAGCAAAAGTCCATGGCATTGAGTTTTGTTGAGGCTGAGTATATGGAAGCCAGTCAGGCTAGTTGTGAGGCTTTGTGGCTTCGCAAGTTGATGGTGGACTTATTTGGTTTGGAGCTGAATCCTACAGTTATAAAGTGTGATAATTAGAGTTGCATCAAGCTCTCTGAGAATCCAGTATTTCATGATAGGTCGAAGCACATAGAGATTAGATATCAATTTATCAGAGACTATGTTCAGAGAGGGGCTGTTCGGTTGCAGTATGTTTCGACAGATGAGCAGGTGCCTGACATTCTCACGAAGGCTTTGGGTAGAGGGAAGCATGTCTATTTCAGAGATAAGTTGGGAGTGGTGAAAAACACTTTCCTCTGTAAGAGGGAGTGTTGAAAAATTACCAAGGAAGTGTTTGTCCATCTAGACTTGCGTTGGGGTGGACAAGGACACTTAAAGGTTGTGACTCCTAGTCCTGTGCATTTAATAAAGTGAGATGCACTTTATAATTTTAAAGTGGCTTTATTAAAAGGGCTAAGTTTATGGTTTTCCTATGTTCACGTTTAAAATAAAGTTAAGTGAGGGATTAAATAGAAAGGGGTTGCTCTAACTTTATTAAATAACATAAGGTGAACTAAATGTCATTTAATTAATATTTAATGGAGCATTTAACGTGAACCCTTCATCTAATCTAATATTGACCATTAGGTTGACAGGGAAGTTACCAAGAACAATAAGGACCAGGCCAAGGCAAAAGTTCATTTTTCATTGTGATCATTTCGAAAAGAGATTTTTGGAGAGAGGAAGAGATAGAGAGAGTGAGAGTTTGAAGAGTTTTTCAAAACCAGAGAGAGAAAATTTAATTTTCAGCACACACTTCGAGAAGACAAAACAGAGCACAAAAATCGAGGAGTGATTCCAACAGACAAAAGCACGAATTTCAAGGCTGCACAGATTTCGAGAATCGTACGGACAGTATAGACATGGCACGTTTTTTCGATGTACCTGCACAGAAATCGAGGGCATGAATTTCGAGGTTTTCTGCACTGTTTTTGAGGACCGTATAGTAGTACGGAATTGGCACAATTTTTGAGGTGTACGACTGTTTGACCGTACAGAACGGAATTGCACAGCTTTCGAGACATTCATTTCAGGCATAGAAATGGAGGAAAGTACAGAATTTAATTCTGTTCATACAACACATTGTCAGAGGTGAAAGTGGCACAGAAATCGAGAAAAATTTGCAGTAAAGGGGTTCAGAAATCGAGGCAAAATTCTGATAAGTATTGTTGATTGAATTTCTGATTTTTACCTGAAGAATTATAAAATCTCTCTCACTCAGAAATAGGTTTTCCATTACGGGTTTTATCCTGGACCATTGGTAAAAATGTTGAAATATTGTAACTTCGAAGAATATTCTATATGTATCTTTTGTGGTCCCCGATGGTCCTATCGGGAGAACCACTTGTATTATCTTGTACCCCGATGCTTCTAATCGGAAGAACTAATAAGAGTCATGAGGTTGTCTCCTCTAATTATAAAGGTGGGTCATTAGCACCCCAGTGTGGTTACTTGAGCCTACATGTGTAACTCGAGCCTACATGATTAACTTGAGCCTACATGTTGGATGAGTTAATTGAAGTGAACGGATGAATATAAATAGAGGTGTAGCTCTCCTCATTTGAAGACACTCTCACTTGTGTAGCGCATTAGTGGAGAAGAGAAGAGTAGCAGGAGAAGGAGGAGGATCAGGCTTTGATCTCCTTGCTGGTTTTATCTTTTACCTTTTTGGGGTATCTATATTGAGGAAGCTTTTGCTGGGTTTTTCCCTTGGGGGTTTTCCCAGGATAAATCTGTGTTGTTCTTGTGATGCTGTTTCTTTCAGTGATCTTGTTTATATGCTTTTGTTATGAAAATGTAATGAAATACTGATGTCTTAGCTAAGCATATGAAAATTTAACATGGAATCAGAGCCACCCTGGATAGGACAGTTTTCACAAGGCAAAATAGCCCTCTCTCTCTCCCCGGAAGAAATTATGGCTTCTTGCTGAAGAGGAATTTTTTAGTGAGCCTGGCATAGGATTTCTCTCCTCATCAAAATCGAAGTTTAGAGACCTGGATCAAGATTTTTGGTTGGGTGAAACTCCGAAAAAGTCAAACCCTAGTTTGACCCCGAGCTAGAAAAACCCTAAATACTAAAACTGCTAAGTTTTGGTACATTCGCTATATCCTGAGATTGGAGAAGGCTCAGGCACAAAAAATTGTAGAGGCCGAAGATAAAATCTGGATGTACACTGTCTCCAAAATTCAGCCTCAGATTCGCTATATTCTGGGAGATATGATCCCTCCAAGTTAGGGTTCCAGCCTCTTCTAGAATTCATCCCTAAACAGGACACCTAGGGAAAATTCCTATAGCTGGGGCTACAGAGGTCCAAATTGAATTCCTGAAGATGTTCCAGAAATAGCACGGACTGTACTTTCTGTGGTCCAAATTTCAGAACCAGAAGAGGAAACAGTGACACGTGGTAGGTCGTACAACTTCGCTGTTTTGAACAGTCCTGTAACAGGTCACCTTGGGAAAATGATCATAAATCCCAATTGGTGAAACCAATTCTAATGAAACCTATGGTGTTGGATCAAGGACATGCGAAGTTACCTCAGTGAGAAATTTCAGACATAGAGGAGCAGTAATTTCGAAGATATCACAGAAATAGTGACAGGCATTTCTGCAGAAGAAATTGGAAAACTAGGGCTTCCTGTTCCAGGAGCTTCCCTCCATTGTTTTCAGAAAAGGAGTACATTGGACAGCTCTATTTGAAGAGATCTATCTTTCTATCCAATTAGATCTGAAATATTCCAAGTTTTGAAAATTAGGGTTTCTTTTACAAACCCTAGATCAGCCAGTTTCGGAAGCAGGACGGACACCTCAAATTGGTAAGATCTAATCCTTTGCTATTTGCATTTGAGGTTCTCATTTCAAAGTGATATATCACATCAGCTTGATGATAAGATTGGTGAAGTTGACAACTTCCAAGCATGGAAGTATTTGATCTCTCTGAAGGAAATGAATTGGACACCTTCATGAGTAGAGAGGTTCCAGTTCCAGAAGGAGATGAGGCTCAAAGCCTTACACAAGAAGAACTTGATCAAGGCCAAGAAGATCATTGTTGATTCAATCACGGATCAACTTGTACCACAAGTGTCTTCCCTAAAGACATCAAAGATGTTTGATTCCTTGATCAAGCTATTTGAAGATAAGAACATAAATCAGAAGATGGCTTCGAGAAAACAGTTGAAGAATGTGAAGATCCAGAATGCAAAACATCTTGAAGCGGTAGAAGAAGAAGCGGAGAATGCAGAAGTGGTGATGGCCACCTTGAATGGCCTCCCAGGATCATGGGATTCATTCATGCGAGGAATGTGTGCCAAAATGAAGTGATTACTTTCAGTTGACTCTAAGAAGAAGAAGATGGGAGCAATTGAAGATCAAGCTCTCTCCATTCAAAGAAGATCCCTCAAGCGATGAGGAATATGAAGAACTCAATTCCTAAAGAACCTCTTATCCATCTTATCATTTGGATAAGAAATGATGATTTCATGAATGAAGAAGATGATGAAGCAGAATGATCAAGAAGGAGTCTACCCACGAAACAAACAAAAGATAAGTATTTAATTGTCATTTAATGATATTGTTTTGTTATGCATTTGATTATATTCACTTGATGTGTTATGCATGATAGATTGTTTGCATTAATGACTGTATACTACTAGTATGCATGTGATGGGTAAGTAGCTCATGGTGCTATACAACTCTCCATTGCTACTTATCCAGAATGAAACCTCTTTGCTGACATATTGGATTAGTGCACAATCTCAATGTTGTCCTGGTAGAGATGGAAGGCATCTAGAAAAGTTTCTGTGAGATATGGATGAATGTTGTATTGGCTAAACAGTTGCATGATGCATAAGAATTTGTCATTATGCATGTGTTTTATGAAATAGTTCTAACCATGCAACTGGTGCATCTGAATTGTAGGAAAGGTCCTGTACAACCTCCTACAAGAAAAGAAGGATGAGACTTCTTCCAAAGAACAAGTGATGACAATTCAAGATTCACTCCAATAAACATGAATCTGAAGCTCCTAGGGTCAGAGACACCATGACAAAAGAAAGAGCTTTAGAGAGCAGTAGATCCACCTCGAAGGATGAAGACCACCATGGGTACGAGAGATAACTCAAGATGAAGAAAATAATGCTATGAAAGAAGCTATGATCAAATAACAACAGTTGATCATGAGGAATGATGTATTCGATATGGTTTTGAGACATAAAGGGAAGTACGTAGTATCTTCCATATGGATCTACAAGAACAAGTGTACAAAGCAAGGTTCGTGATTTGCCTCAGAAAGAATAGACTATGACATGACATACTCTATTGACAAATATATATCAAGCATAGAACCACCTGTACAGAATGAAGAGGGAAGATGATACTCCACTTCAGGGGGAGTGACTACAGAGGATATCTAAGTTCGACATGGTACGACATGATGGATAGCTTCGTGATGGATCAAGACTTTACCAAGAGTAAAGTGGGTTCCAACCTTCAAGGTTGAATGCAGAAGACAAGGATATGCTGATGACCTAACAAGACAAACTCATGAAAGATGTTATGATGAAAGAATACTAGAATGATGTTTGGGATACAGTTCCCAAACCAAAAGGAAAGAGTATAGTATCCTCCAAATGGATATACAAAATAAAGCATGCAGCTGACGGAAGTATTGAGAAGTATAAAGCAAGATTTGTTGCCAGAGGTTTCTCTCAGAAAGAGGGAATTGACTATGAAGAGACATTTGCCCCAGTAGCACAGTATACTTCGATTAGAGCTATCATGGCACTTGCATCCATGATGAAGTGGGACTTACACCAGATGGATGTGAAAACAGCCTTCCTTAATGATATGATTGAGGAAGAGGTTTACATCGAATAGTCACAAGGATTTGAAGTTGAAGACAGATGGAAGCACGTATGCAAGTTGAAGAAGGCCCTCTATGGCTTGACGTAAGCTCCCAGAGCTTGGTATGGAAGAATAGATAGTTTCCTGTCGAGCATGGGCTTTACCAAGAGTAAAGCTGATCCTAACCTTTGTCTCAAGGTTGTAGAAGATGAACCTGTCATCCTGTTATTATATGTGGATGACTTATTCTTGACAGGGAATGAGAAACAGATCATGGAAAGCAAGAAGAAACTAGCAGAAGAGTTTGAGATGAAAGACCTTGGGTTAATGCATTATTTTCTAGGTCTGGAAGTATGGCAAAGTTCAGAAGGAAAGTATGAAGTAGAGATATTGAAAAGATTGAATATGTTGGAATGCAAAGCCATGGCTACTTCCATGGATTCCAACCTGAAGTTGTTAGCTGATGACCCATCAGAATTAGTGGATGTGACTCACTACAAATAGATCGCTGGGTCATTGATGTATTTAACAAATACCAGACTAGACATTTGTTTTGTTTTGAACACCTTAAGTCAATTTCTTGTTCAACCAAGACGAGTTCACTTAGTAGCTGCAAAACATGTGATGAGATCTCTAAAAGGGACTACAGACTTTGGTCTATACTATGATGGTAGCCATGAGTATAGATTGTATGGATACACAGATGCAGATTGGGGCTAGAAATATCTCAGATAGAAAAAGTACTTCAGGTGGATGTTATAGTCTGGGATCTGCTATGATTTCATGGTTTAGCAGAAAGCAGTCTAGTGTTGCTCTAAGCACAGCTGAAGCAGAATATATAGGAGCTTGCTCTGCTAGTTGTGAAGCCTTATGGCTTCGAAAGCTGATGTCAGGATTATTCAACCTAGAGTTGGACACTATCGTGATTCTATGTGATAATCAAAGTTGTATATAGATGACAGAGAACCCAGTATTCCACGATAGATCGAAGCACATAGAAATCCGGTATTTCTACATACGAGATAAGATGCAGATGATTATGTTTTAGTATTTACATGCTATAGATGTAGATGATGATGATTCCGTATTTCTATATTGAATACGGAGATGATGATGCTTTCAGTATTTCTATACTGAAGATATAGATGATGATGCTTTCAGTATTCACATACTGAAGATACAGATGGTGATAGTTCCGTATTCACATATTGAAGATGTAGATGATGATGGTTTGAATGATGATGTACTGATGAAGCCTCTGTCTTGGGTAAAGTTCGAACACTTTCGAGACAAGCTTGGTGTCGTTCAAAAAGACCTTCCTCGAAAGGGGGAGTAGTGATGTTGCAGTGGGATTGTATCATCCCTGGGCCTTGGCCCTAAAGTGATCCGGTGACCTCGGTCCTCAAGAATGAAGAGGGATTGTATCATCCTGGGACATCTGTCCAAAATAGATCCAGTGACTTCGGCCCCTGTGAATGTGGTGGGATTGCATCATCCCTGAACTTCGGTTCAAAATGTATCCGGAGGTCTCGGCCCCCGTGAATGTGGTAGGATTGCATCATCTCTGAACCTCGATTCAAAATGTATCTAGAGGTCTCGGCTCCCGTGAAAGTGGTGGATTGCATCATCCCTGAACCTCGGTTCAAAATGTATCCGGAGATCTCGATCCCCGTGAATGTGGTAGGATTGTATCATCCTTGAACTTCGGTTCAGAACGGATCTGGTGACTTCGGTACTCGAGAACGTGTGTTGATCCCGTAATTCCTAGAGGAAGGATTGTCTGAGTTCCACATCTGTGTTGATTCCGTAATTCTGAAAGGAAGGATCGTTAGTAACTCCGTAAAGACCTAAATCCTGTAATTCCGAAAGGAAGGATCATTAAATTGATCCTGTAATTCCAATAGGAAGGATTGTCTGAGTTCCACACATGTGTTGATCCCGTAATTCCAATAGGAAGGATTGTCTGAGTTTCACAAATGTGTTGATCCCGTAATTCCGAAAGGAAGGATCGTTAGTAACTCCGTAAAGACCTAAATCCCGTAATTCTGAAAGGAAGGATCGTTAGTAACTCCATAAAGACCTAAATCCCGTAATTCCGAAAGGAAGGATCATTGGTAGCTCAGTAAAGACTTGATCCCGTAATTCCAACAGGAAGGATTGTTTGAGTTCCACAGATGTGTTGATCCCGTAATTCCAATAGGAAGGATTGTCTGAGTTCCACAGATGTGTTGATCCCGTAATTCCAACAGGAAGGATTGTTTGAGTTCCACAGATGTGTTGATCCCGTAATTCCAATAGGAAGGATTGTCTGAGTTCCACAGATGTGTTGATCCTGTAATTCCGAAAGGAAGGATCGTTAGTAACTCCGTAGAGACCTAAATCCCGTAATTCCGAAAGGAAGGATCGTTAGTAGCTCCATAAAGACTTGATCCCATAATTCCGAAAGGAAGGATCGTCTGAGCTCCACAGATGTGTTGATCCCATAATTCCGAAAGGAAGGATCGTTAGTAACTCCGTAAAGGCCTAAATCCCGTAATTCCGACAGGAAGGATCGTTTGAGTACCACAAACATGTTGATCCTATAATTCCGAAAGGAAGGATCATGTTGATGTTTTGATGATGATGATGTTGATGTTTTGATGATGTTGATGTTTTGATAATAATGATGTTTCGATGATGATGATGTTTTCATGATGATGTTTTTGATTGAAAGATCAGAGTATGATGATGATGTTGTTGCTGATCGAAAGGCCAAAGTACTGAAGAAGATGTTGCTGATTGAAAGGTCAAAGTGTTGAAGATGATGCTAATCGAAAGGTCAAAGTGATGATGATGATGTTGCTGATCGAAAGGCCAAAGTGTTGAAGATGATGTTGCTGATCGAAAGGTCAAGGTGCT
>LPNX010420360.1:251108-262104 GCA_001517045.1 Pseudotsuga menziesii | reverse complement strand
GATCGAAAGGTCAAAGTGCTGAAGATGATGTTGCTGATCGAAAGGTCAAAGTGCTGAAGATGATGTTGCTGATCGAAAGGTCAAAGTGTTGAAGATGTTGATGATCGAAACAGTCAAAGTATCAATGATGATGAAGACTAAAGATTGAAGATGAAGACTACATAATGTTGAAAAGCTTTCAATGATTTATAGATGTGTTACCCTGATGATGCTGATGATGTCCTCTATCTCTCTCCTACTATTGTTGTTGTTGATGTTGTTGTAGAATACCCTTCTCATTAAGGGGGAGTGTTGAAATATTGTAACTTCAAAGAATATTCTATATGTATCTTTTGTGGTCCCCGATGGTCCTATCGGGAGAACCACTTGTATTATCTTGTACCCCGATGCTTCTAATCAGAAGAACTAATAAGAGTCATGAGGTTGTCCCCTCTAATTGTAAAGGTGGGTCATTAGCACCCCTAGTGTGGTTACTGGAGCTTACATGTGTAACTCGAGCCTACATGATTAACTCAAGCCTGCATGTTGGATGAGTTAATTGAAGTGAACAGATGAATATAAATAAAGGTGTAGCTCTCCTCATTTGAACACACTCTCACTTGTGTAGCGCATTAGTGGAGAAGAGAAGAGTAGCAGGAGAAGGAGGAGGATTAGGCTTTGATCTCCTTGCTGGTTTTATCTTTTACCTTTTTGGGGCATCTATATTGAGGAAGCTTTTGCTGAGTTTTTCCCTTAGGGGTTTTCCCAGGATAAATCTGTGTTGTTCTTGTGATGTTGTTTCTTTCAGTGATCCTGTTTATATGCTTTTGTTATGAAAATGTAATGAAATACTGATGTCTTAGCTAAGCATATGAAAATTTAACAAAAAACAAGCGTGTTAAATTTCATGTGTTTGGTTGACTGAAATTTCATGAGTTTGAATTTTTTGGTAGAAAAGAAAACTTTTGAATTGTTTAAATTTGAGAAAAAGAACCTTACGTGTTTCAGTCAAGTCAAATTTTGTTTAAAATTTGTGTGTTGAAGGGTTGGGAATTAAACCATGCAGAGAAGCCAAAAGTCTTGAAACCAGGTTGCGGTTAGTGTTGAAAAGTTACCTAGGAAGTTTTTGTCCACCTAGACTTGCCTTGGGGTGGACAAGGTCACTTAAAAGTTGTGACTCCTAGTCTTGTGCATTTAATGAAGTGAAATGCACTTTATAATTTTAAAATGACTTTATTAAAAATGCTAAGTTATGGTTTTCCTAAGTTCACATTTAAATAAAGTTAAGTGAGTGATTAAATTGAATGGGGTTGTTCTAACTTTATTAAATGACATGAGGTGCACTAAATATCTTTTAATTAAATATTTAATGGATCATTTAATGTGAACCCTTCATCTAATCTAATCTCGACCATTATATTGATAAGGAAGTTACCAAGAACAAAAAAGACTAGGGAAAGGCGAAAGTTCATTTTTTCATTGTGATCATTTCCAAAAGAGATTTTTGGAGAGAGGAAGAGATAGAGAGTGAGGGTTTGCAGGGTTTTTCAAAACCAGAGAGAGAAAATTTAATTTTCAGCACACACTTCGAGAAGACAAAACTGGGTACAAAAATTGAGGAGTGATTCTAGCAGATAAAAGCACGAATTGCAAGGTTGCACAGATTTTGAGAATTGTATAGACAATACGGATAGGGCATGTTTTTCGAGGTACCTGCACAAAAATCGAGGGCACGAATTTTGAGGTTTTTTGCACTATTTTTTAGGACCATACAATAGTACAGAATTGGCACAGTTTTCGAGGTGTACGACTGTTAGATCGTACAATACAGAATTGCACCGATTTTGAGACAGTCATTTCAGGCACAAAAATCGAGGTGACAGTGGCACAAAAACTGAGAAAAATCAACAGTAAAGGGGTTAAAAAATCGAGACAAAATTTTGATAGGTATTGTTGATTGTATTTCTGATTTTTACCTGAAGAATAATAAAGTCTCTCACTCAGAAACAGATTTTCCCTTAGGGGTTTTATCCTAGACCATTGATAAAAAACAAGCGTGTTAAATTTCATGTGTATTTGCTTGACTGAAATTTTTTGACTTTGAATTTTTTGGTAGAAAATAAAATTTCTGAATTGTTTAAATTTGAGAAAAAGAACCTTATTTGTTTCAGTCAAGTCAAATTTTGTTTAAAATTTGTGTATTGAAGGGTTGGGCATTAAACCATGCAGAGAAGCCAAAAGGCTTGAAATCAGGTTGGGGTTCATTAAAAAACTTTCACTGTTGAAAAGTTATCTAGGAAGTGTTTGTCCACCTAGACTTGCCTTGGGTTGGACAAGGACACTTAAATGTTGTGACTCCTAGTCTTCTGCATTTAATAAAGTGATATGCACTTTATAATTTTAAAGTGATTTTATTAAAAAGGCTAAGTTTATGGTTTTCCTATGTTCTCATTTAAAATAAAGTTAATTGAGTGATTAAATAAAAAGGGGTTGCTCTAACTTTATTAAATAACATGAGGTGCACTAAATGCCATTTAATTAATAGTTAATGGAGCCTGTGATGTGAGGTATCACATGATCTTTCATAGAGTCTGTTGCCGCCTTATTCACACCTCGGGTAATGTGGCAGAAATATTCAAGCCACTGGATGCAACCTTGGGGGCAAGCTTGAGCCAAGTGTTGTCACCAGATACTCAACTCCTCCGTCTAGGTCAACTCCTAGCGAAGCCAAGGGGGGTGGACCCTAATGAAAAGTAAAATCTAGGGTTTTAACTCTACATAAGAAATAATTGATTCTATGAGTTTTAATATAGAATGGATGAAATTAAAGATTACCAATTACTGCAAACAAGATTAACTTTAACAACACTTAAATTCAAATTAGATACAAAATATTCAATGACACATTGCGAGATTAACTTATGCAAAAAGAACATAATAGATCAGTGCCAAAATGAAAAGAGTGCTTGCAAATGTGGGTTGCTAGTGTAGTCTCAGTGAAAGTATTGTAGTGTCTCAGTTGGTAAATTTTAGATTATTAAATGAATTGATTAAGGAATGGATAAATTCTTGGTTGATTTTATTTATGTAGTAATGATCTTGATTAGCTTAGGGGATGGGAACTCCCAATATACCCAGAGGTATGAGGAGTATGTCCAAAACCTTAAGTGATGCGGCTCTCCACAAGGAATATGTGGGCTGGTTGGAGTCTCTGATACTTGTTCAACAGTACACCAACAAGGGTGTAGCCTAACATTGTCTCAAGGTCACTGCCTAGTTGTTCTCGCTTCCTTTGTGGATTTTGCTATCGCAACGACTTAATTCGAGGCATTGGATTTTCTCCTGGGGAGATTAATTTCGGGAGTGGAAACTAATTAAGCTAGTCACCTAAATCCCTTTCTGATACTACCAACTGATCAAACGAAGCTGCAGTGGAAGTAGAGGATACGCTGATGAAGGCCTTGTAAATTTTAAATGTTTTAGAGCAAGATTTTTTTACTACAAAGATAAATCCCAAGAGTCACTTTCCAAATTCACTACTCAGGCAAGCCCTTGTCCACGAACCTGTAATCGGGAAAGCGAGGGGGTTTATTTTAAACTCAACAATTCATTAAAAAAATTGAAGTTTTTTAATTACTACACTGCTCAAATCTTTTCCCTCATGGTACTTCAGTATAACGCAGTGGGTAAGTATTTCAATTACTCTTGTAAACTTAAATAAAGCATGAAATGACAAAGAAAAACAACTACACTAACAACATACAAAAAAACCCGAAAAAAGGACACCGACACAAATCCCCCCAAGCGGGATGGGGACCGGGCTCTGAAGAGCCTATTCAAACATTAATTTTCTTTTACAATATGAAAGAAATACACTTTGGTGCTTATACTTTGGATCCAAAGTCTTACAACATATTGGGAAAAATTATTTTTATGCGAGGGGTAGCTCCGTTGCTCTTCTTTTTGCTTGATTTTGCGAAAATTCGCCAAAGTTTCCTTTTCTTTTATCATAAACCTGCAAAAAAAACCAACAAATATTAATAGAATACGCCCAAAAACACTTTAAGAGTGCTTTGGGAAAACTACCAAAGTCTGCTGAAAAAATTCTAAGTAAAAAGCTAAAATGTACTAAGTAGAAGCAACTGAAAAAATGAGCTAGAAAGCTATTTTTTCAAGGTCTTTATTTGTTTCGTAAAGAAAACAAACTAATTAGAGCACTTAGATGCTAGATCTGGAGCTTACACTTAGCAGTTAATCCTACTAATCAAGACTTTTAATTTTGTAAATGCAGATGACTTGAAGCAAGAAGAACTCGGTAATATAGATATATACCAGAAATTTATTCTTTTTCAATTTTAGCTAGATCTAATCATGAAAAGTAATTATGATCTATGTATAAGAATGAACTTTAAACCTTAGATCTGCAACTACTTTTCGAATAAACGACAAAAATAAAATTTTAAAGAAATTTGAGTAGGAGAGAGGGGAAGTTTAGAGAACAAGATGATCCTTGAGGCTTTGATTGTGGGGCAGCGAGGGACTTTATCTGTAAACAAAAAATATCAGAATGAGAAAGATCAAACAAGATCCTCTCTACCTCCAGCTAAGATGACCTGCACTTCACACAACTCAACAAACAAAATCAAATCTAGCAGCATATACACTTAGAGATCATAATATGAAAATGTCCATAAACAAATGAAAATATTCAATTTCGCATCTCTAAACATTCATACTAAATAAAATGAAGTAGTAAACAAACAACTTCATTCACCTTGCAAAACCGATACGAGTCCTTCAAGCAAGCTAGATTTGGAAATTGGAAGCAAAATAGATCCAACAAATATTATCTCAACAAAGCACAATGATAATACATCCACTTACAAAGCACCACACAAGTAGACCTCCAAAGTCTCTTTTATTTCTCAGATAAACAATGATTACATTCAGCAAGGCTCTTCCTAGTACATTCAACTAGTTTGAAAGAGAAGAGCACAACTTTATTTATAGAAAATACAAGCCTAGGGGGGCACCACCAACATTGAAGATCAACTCGGAGTGTAACTGAGTTGAACAAAGGAGGTGATTTACACCTCTCTCACCAAACTCCTCCGACCAATAAAAAACATCCAACACATACCAACCACTGCAGATGAGGTCACCCTCTCCACTAGCCTAAGTGTATGGCTCCTCCACATGTGAGAGAGTCTCACCAACCCAATATTCGCTTTGATCCATACTTATTAAATGGAAAATCATATTATAAGCCAAAACTTTCAAAAGTGATGTGGATAAAAGGGGTCCACTTCCTCTAATTTATTGTGAGCACAAGGTTGAGCATGAGCTCCTCCACATGAGTTGACGTCACATCTATTTATACATTTGCTACCTTATAGCCCAAACAACATTTTGATTGGATGTATGGAAACTCATAAACCAAAGTTTTGATATGATACAATTATAAAGGGGGTCCACTCCATAGCTAGCACAAACCTTCACCACATGCTAACTTGAATCAATGTTGAAAAAGTCGACGAGGGTCCCGAATACAACTTCTCGGCAACATCGGCAAAAGTTGGCAAACATTAAAAAATAGAAAATACTTTCATTTTTTATAGAATTTTAAACATATAAAGCAACAATAACATCAGAAAAACATATTACATAAATATGAAGAAATCATTGATATATATCATCATCATGTAGTCATGCCAAATATAAAACGATACATCAAAGTCGATACTAAAAATCTGAAATATCATAGTTGTCCAATCAAGAACTCAAAATTGTATTAAGTTTAAACAATACAGAATGACATCACATATACAAATGTATCTAAGGAAAACTAGCATCTAACTATCTAATATCAATGACCTCTTCCCCTTTTACGGGGAAATATCATGGGTCTTTTGTCAGGCTTGTCCCTAGCACTAGAAGTAGCAGGAGAAGGCCTTGTCCCTGCACTTAATACTAGACGCTGAGTGATGGATGGAGGACTAGATGTATCAATCGGTGCAGAAGGTGGTGGTGATGCTAGCACATCACCTTCCATGGTGTCTCCAACCACCTCGTCCTCGTCCTCTTCCTCCTCCTCCACTTACCCCTCCTCTTTCCCCTCCTCTAGCCATGTAGGTGACTCCATGATAGGAGTTTCAATCTCCACCCTCCACTTAGACAATATATCAATATTGTCCAAGGAGATGGCATTTACATTTGGTTCTTTCTGTATCCATGTCATCCACAAGCGGAGGTTGTAATAGACATACACCAAGTCATTAAAACGTGTGAACTCCAACCTGTAAGAGGGTAATAAAAAAAAATTATGACTCTAGAGGGTAATAAATTAATAAATTATAATATCTTAGAGGATCATAGATTCATAAATTGCATTAAACATTTAAATGCAATTGCTTTGTTGAAATTCTAAGTTCTAAGTTTCTAACCTTTTGTGTCTCTTTGCATGTATTTTTTCAAATACACTCCAATTCCGCTCACATCCCAAAGCTGTACAACTTTGGCTAAGGATTCTGATGGCAAATTTCCGTAGATTTGGTGTCCTCACACAATAGGTTCGCCACCAAGTGGCTACACCAAACAAGAAATAAAGATAACTAACTTACATTTCATTACATTCAACTTTGGAAAACTAAAATAGGAACAAAATATAAATAAATCATAATTCATCTTTCAAATAAAGTTGAAAACTTAAAACGCTCTAATAAGTTAATAACTTACCTAGCATCAATTCGGTCCTGTCACAAATAGCATCACCAAAGCTAAATACTCCAGTACCATACCGATACACCTCTATCTTGCGATTGTCTGCATTGCCAGTGTCATAATCAGGTATCATCCTTTGAATACAAGTGAGAAGCCCCTCCAAAACCTCACCATCAAAATCAAAATTGCATTTGTAGGCCAATGTAGGGTTGAGGAAGAGTCCTGCTGCATGAATGGGTTGATTAAGCATCCTAGTCCATCGAGTATAAATCAAATTCCATAACAACATGTGCCTGGTATGCCCTAGTGTACCCTTTCCCACATAGAAATTTCGAATGGTCTCTTTGGCCCTATCCATGGCCTCATATAAATAGCCCATTGCGGTCTTATCACCATCAACACAGTCTTAGAACCTGTTGTCGCCTAATACACACTTTATGACACGGGGAAGTCTCCAACCCCCTTTGTGTGTCCTTGGGGGCAAGTTAGAGCTGGGGACCACTGTCACCACAGTCCACAACTCCTCCGTTTAGGCAAGATCCCAACAGAGCCAAGGGGGGAAGTCTCTACGGAAGACTAAGTTCCTGATTTATTAATTAATTACAAATTAAAGGGATCTTTTTAAGGTGTGAGGCTAAAGTTTTGGGAGATGACAGTCAAATTGATGCAAGATGCAATATTTTAATGGCAGCCAATCTTTTTAATATAACCAGTCCCTAAGTAATGGAGTCAGAGAATGCAACTTTCAATGGATGCAGTCTAAGTTAATTATCCCACAAGTTAAGTTGTCTAAAAAAAAGATAAGAACAAACTATGAACAATATACACAGCTATGAAAGATTCATGAACAATATGAAAGATAATAAAGTCACAGTTGAGTAATATGAACAATATTAGAGAGTTGAGCTGTAATATTATGAAATAACTTGATGCTAACAATTGCTCAGATAAATAACAGAAAATGTAAACTAGTTGATTAACATCCACAAGTTAGAAAATTATTATGTTTGCTTTGCAGGTGCAACAACAACTGAAAGGAAACAAGTGCAATATTGGAGTGAAATGCTGTTGAAATGAAAATGTTATAGAACCGGTTTTGCAATGTCTCTTGGTTCGTTTTAGGTAGATTTTATTAAGGTTTTTCCTCTTGAAGTTTAGTTTTCGAACCAGTGGTGTGACTACCCCAATCTAGTATTTCTCAAGTCAAAGAAGGAATGCTGGTGCGCTCAAAACAGTGGAAACAAGTCCACCTGTAGCTCCCAGGTCAAACCCCAATGCCCCGGTGCTCAACAAGGGGGACGTAGAATGCCTAGAGACCCCCCAGGGTCTTCTACCCCAAGTCGCTTCCGAGTCACTGTTTTTAATTAACAAAAAAAACAGCTAGATGGATGTCTATTAAACTAAGACTCCTCTATCCCCTGTCGTATCTCGCGAGTACCCCGAAGGGTGATAACCGAGTAGAGGAACAGGGGGTAGTGAAGTTGTTGTTGGTTAATTTTAGGGGTAAATTTTAATCTTGGTGATTAGCATGCAAGGTTAATTTTATACTATCTACAAAATCAACCAAACGGTATCCCTTATGGGAGGTGCTGGTACTTGATCTTGGACTGAAAAATGAAAGTGTAAGGGTTTGTAGCAGAAAAAGAATGTTGTTCTAATTAAACTAAGCCCCCACTTCTCCTGCTTTTCATACCCAACTTGAAGTCCCTAAAGGGAGATGACAAGTGGATAGAGGATACACCGGATAGGTGGGTTGTATGATTACCCCTTTAACATAAAATAAAACTTGAAAGGAAAATACAACTAGCTAAAATAGTATCCTAACCACACAACAATCTCTGTGACAGAGATGGTGGTCTGTCACAGAGATAGTGGGTAAACAGAAAATAAAACTAGTTAATCTAACCTCACTTCAATCCCTTAAGGGAAGGTGGGTGAACAGAAAATAAACTTGCATAAATCTAAACAACTAGTTTCTAAGCCATCTCTACACTACTCATATATAGATTTACAGCAGAGAATACCCAAAAGAGAACTTCTCTTTTGGGGTTTACAATCCTTTGGAAGAGAAGAGAAGAAGTGGTTTTTTGGGTCCCTTTTGGACCGAAACTTTTTTCTGAGTTTTTTCTAGGCAATTTTGGGCGGCATAACCCCCTCTTCTATGCATAAACCTGCAAAAAATCAGCAACTTTACTTGCTGGAAATTACTGCAGAAAACTGAATCAGAAAGTTAGCACAGATTATTGTAAAACCCAGAAATTTTAATAAAAAAACTGAACTTAAAAATTTGGAAAAACTGAAATTATAGTGGTTAAAAATGAACGTTTTTGAGCTGAAAATGACATATAAACAGTAGATTTAAAGCTTTATACTAATATATAATGGATGAAAGCCCTAAAACAAGGGTTATATTCACTATACAGTGAATAAAACCCAGTTTTAAGAAGGAAAAAGAAAAATAGCCGAAATGAAATTTTGAAAAAAGAAACCCTTGGAGAGATGTCCTTGGCTTGGAAAACCTGTAAATAAACTTATGAGAGAGCTGCAAAATGTAAGCAAAGAGGTGAGTACCCAATAAATCTACCAAAATACTTTGATAAATCTTATTAAAAACTCACAAATGGAAGCAGAAATACTTCTACTTACAAATCCCTCCACAAAATACTTTGTGGAGAGCTATCTAAGCTAATACAAATGCAAATCAAATAAGTACATATGCAAGTTACCTCACCAAAAGATGCATGAAAAGTAGAATGACGGCACAATATCCCTCCAAAGCTTTCTTTTATTACAACCCAACTAGGGCAAGATTCAATACAACAATAGCAAGAGGCTTGGGCCAAATGCTTGAGAGAATAGGGAAAGATTTCAGCAGCATAACAATAGCCTAAGAGAAGTCGTCAAATGAGGGTGTGAAACCCTCATTATATAGTTGAGGAGCAACCCCAACCCCTTGAAAATGAATGGCCAAGATTAGATCTAGATGTAGATTAGATCTCCACCACTAGATCTAGGTTTGTTGACTTTGCAAGCCATCCACCAATCATAAGCAAGGGTGCCTTTTCAAATCAATGGTCAAAAAGATAGATCCATGTCACAATAAAGCTTAACCCTTAAATCTAGGGTTTCCGTGACTCAAGTGGGGTCCCCTTTTGACTCAAATTTTAATTTTATTATTTTAATTTTTTATTGTTTTAATTTTTTATCTTTTAATT
Organism: Pseudotsuga menziesii; assembly: GCA_001517045.1. Classification (NCBI taxonomy): domain Eukaryota; kingdom Viridiplantae; phylum Streptophyta; class Pinopsida; order Pinales; family Pinaceae; genus Pseudotsuga; species Pseudotsuga menziesii. The sequence continues at coordinate 252,190 of LPNX010420360.1, read as the reverse complement.
TTTATATTTTATTTAATCTTTTATTTTTTATCTTTTATTTTTAAAATTTCTATCTTTTTATTCTTTTATTTTTTATCTTTTATCTTTTTTATTTTTTAATCTTTTAATTTTATTTTCAAGTTTTAATCTTATACTTTTTATTTTTATTTTTTAAATTTTATTTTATCTTTTTTTTTAAATCTTTTTTTTTTAAATTTTCTTTTTTTATCTAGGGATTCCTTTGACTCAAATTTTGATTTTTTATTCTTTTTTTTTTTAATTTTAAATTTTAAATTTTTTAATCTTTTACTTTAAATATTTTATTTTTTATTTTTTATTAAGACAAGAGGGGCACCCCACTTAGGAGATTTTCAAAAATTTATTTGACCATGGGGGGTTTATTTAAATGAAAATTTGACTATGCTTAGCCACCTCTCAAACTTAATTACCATGGCCTTATTTGATTTTTTCCTTCAAAATCAAATAATTTAATTTTTCACCCTTGGAAATTAGATTAATTTCCTAGGAAAAAATACCTTGTCTTAACCAAAATTGGTCTAACTTAACCAAAATTGGGACTTGAACCAATGGCTTAGGGGGTGTCATAGCATTTTCATTTGCATTCATAGCCCCTATTACAAAATGCCAAGGTTCAAGAGATTACATTATTACATCAAAACTTAATTAATTAACCACCAAATGGTAAAGTTAATTAATTAAGAAAAAATCAAACTAAAAATTAAAATCCTAACGAAATTCCACAAGACTATAAGATATGGCTAACATGGTCATGGACAACAACTTGAAACCTTAGCCATCTCATGGGCTTGATTATCAGAACGCCAATTCACCACTTTGGAGGATTGGTGAGTGAAAAACCCAACCAATTAAAATTGTTAATTAATAAAATTAACTAGAAGGGAAAAAAAACACTCGGTGAAGAGGACTTCCCTGATAATAAAGTCCATGGTAACATCCTTAGAGGAATGACCCATGATGGCATATAAAGTTACATTAATTATCCCACGCAGGGGAGCGGACATTTCGTGTACAAAAGGGGCATAATTGCCCTGCTAAATAAAAAATCCCCAGAATTTTTCCAT
>LPNX010420360.1:198663-250947 GCA_001517045.1 Pseudotsuga menziesii | reverse complement strand
CTATATACACTGTCCACATTCTGAAAAAACACTAATTCATTCTGGCATGCCTCGACTGTCTTTTCTTCTAAAACATTCTGAAAATGATCTGACACTTTACTGATTTGAGGAGAACTTAATAAAGCCTTGGGTGGCTTATCCTTTTGGGCTGGAACCTTTACATTCTCTGCTACAGGAACTGATACCTTTACATTATTGATCTAACCCTCTAAATCTATACTCAAATTATTACTTGAAAATACACTTTGTTTAGGGGTAAGTTCATGGTCACATGTTTCTTCTATTTTGTCCATATTTTTAGTCATGCAAACCATGCCCTTACTGTCTTCTGCTGAATCCAATAAATCTTTATTATTGTCAAACACACATTCATGACCAACCATATTAACTTGTTCCATTCTTTCTCTAGTTGCTAACTTTTCCTTTATAATCTGAAAGAAAATGGGACAAGTCCCTTCCTCATGTGAATCATCACAAGCCCTACAGTAAGGGATTACTGGATCATCAAACCAATTGTTTGCTTCCATAGGCTCTGGAGGTCTTTCTTGTTCTTGATAAGGGGGTCCTTTAGGGAGACCCTTTTGCCATCTATCATTTGGCTTATGATTATTACCTTTATCTTTTTCCATGGCAACTATCTTATTATGCATAAATGATAATTGATTAATATAGACTTCTTCCATTTGCTTAATCAATCGGGCGAGCTCTTTGATAGAGTCACCTTGGGGTTCTTGGTTTTGAACTTTCTTAACTTCCTTTGAAAACCCAAGAACATTTGATTTCCCCAAATCTTGCATATTCTTATCTATTTTAATGGCTTTGTCTTGTGCCTCCCTAACATTTGTAGGCTCTTTATCCCTTAGCTTGTATCTCATTTCCCCTTCAAAAGCTTGAACGTAGAAAATTAAGATGGCCTTTTCAGGAGGCTTAATATCTTGAGGGAGACTCTTAACCAATTCATTAAATCTTCTGTTAAATCCTTCCACTGTTTCATTATCTTCCTTATGGCTAGAGTGCAAGGTAGTTAACAAGGAATGGTGATCCCTCTTATCTCCCCATTTATCATTAAAAGCTTCAATGATTCTCTTAAGGTCTTTAAACTTGTTATCGTCATGTTCCATAAACCAATCAATGGCCTCTTCCTCTAAGGACAAAACAAAGAGTTTCATCTTCACATCCTCATGGGGTCTTTAAACTTGTTATCATCATGTTCCATAAACCAATCAATGGCCTCTTTCTCTAAGAACAAAACAAAGAGTTTCATCTTCACATCCTCATGGTTGTGTGCCATACACCATCTTGCAATACATAAATTGAAATTTCTGATGTGGGCTTTAGCACTTGTAACATTGTCTCCTTGAAAAGAAGGCAACTTATCTATAGCTTTCTATGGAACTTCATGAGGGTAACCAACAATTTTAGAGAAATCACATGGTCTATAATAATTATTCATTGTTCAAGTTGGTTTACTTAGATAAACAACAAAGGCATATTAGAAATTGGCTTCTTCTCCAAGACTTGTAAAGATTCTACATGGAGCAAGTTTGTTTAACTTCCTCTAAAAGCCTGTTCAGGATCTAAGAGGGAGCTAAGCAAACCAAATGGCTCCAGGTAGAATACCTTACTATATATTTTGAAGTGGAGTCGCCACTTGGAGAACAAGTAAACTTCGAATATGGGTAAAAGAAAGAAAAATAAATAAATAAAAAATGAAAGAAAAAAAATAAAAAATAAAAATAAAAATAATTTTTTTTTTTAAGATTATTTCAAAATTTTTATTAACACTTTAAAAACGAATTAAATTGAAGAATTAAAGAATTAAATCTAAAATTATTTAATAAATGTCAAGACCAAGGACAAAAGACTTGTCCCCGACAACAGCGCCAAAGATGTTGCCGCCTAATACACACTTTATGACACGGGGAAGTCTCCAACCTGCTTTGTGTGTCCTTGGGGGCAAGTTAGAGCTGGGGACCACTGTCACCACAGTCCACAACTCCTCCGTTTAGGCAAGATCCCAACAGAGCCAAGGGGGGAAGTCCCTACGGAAGACCAAGTTCCTGATTTATTAATTAATTACAAATTAAAGGGATCTTTTTAAGGCGTGAGGCTAAAATTTTGAGAGATGACAGTCAAACCGATGCAAGATGCAATATTTTAATGACAGTCAATCATTTTAATATAACCAGTCCCTAAGTAATGGAGTCAAAGAATGCAACTTTCAATGGATGCAGTCTAAGTTAATTATCCCACAAGTTAAGTTGTCTAAAAAAAGGATGAGAACAAACTATGAACAATATACACAGCTATGAAAGATTCATGAACAATATGAAAGATAATAAAGTCACAGTTGAGTAATATGAACAATATTAGAGAGTTGAGCAGTAATATTATGAAATAACTTGATGCTAACAATTGCTCAGATAAATAACAGAAAATGTAAACCAGTTGATTAACATCCACAAGTTAGAAAATTATTATGTTTGCTTTGCAGGTGCAACAACAACTGAAAGGAAACAAGTGCAATATTGGAGTGAAATGCTGTTGAAATGAAAATGTTATAGAACCGGTTTTGCAATGTCTCTTGGTTCGTTTTAGGTAGATTTTATTAAGGTTTTTCCTCTTGAAGTTTAGTTTTCGAACTAGTGGTGTGACTACCCCAATCTAGTATTTCTCAAGTCAAAGAAGGAATGCTGGTGCGCTCAAAACAGTGGAAACAAGTCCACCTGTAGCTCCCAGGTCAAACCCCAATGCCCCGGTGCTCAACAAGGGGGACGTAGAACGCCTAGAGACCCCCCACGATCTTCTACCCCAAGTCGCTTCTGAGTCACTGTTTTTAATTAACAAGAAAAACAGCTAGATGGATGCCTATTAAACTAAGACTCCTCTATCCCCTGTCGTATCTCGCGAGTACCCCGAAGGGTGATAACCGAGTAGAGGAACATGGGGTAGTGAAGTTGTTGTTGGTTAATTTTAGGGGTAAATTTTAATCTTGGTGATTAGCATGCAAGGTTAATTTTATACTATCTACAAGATCAACCAAGCGGTATCCCTTATGGGAGGTGCTGGTACTTGATCTTAGACTGAAAAATGAAAGTATGAGGGTTTGTAGCAGAAAAATAATGTTGTTCTAATTAAACTAAGCCCCCACTTCTCTTGCTTTTCATACCCAACTTGAAGTTCCTAAAGGGAGATGACAAGTGGATAGAGGATACACCAGATAGGTGGGTTGTATGATTACCCCTTTAACAGAAAATAAAACTTGAAAGAAAAATACAATTAGCTAAAACAGTATCCTAACTACACAACAATCTCTGTGACAGAGATACTGGTCTGTCACAGAGATAGTGGTTAAACAAAAAATAAAACTAGTTAATCTAACCTCACTTCAATCCCTTAAGGGAAGGTGGGTGAATAGAAAATAAACTTGCATAAATCTAAACAACTAGTTTCTAAGCTATCTCTACACTACTCATATACATATTTACAGCAGAGAATACCCCAAAGAGAACTTCTCTTTTGGGGTTTACAATCCTTTGGATGAGAAGATAAGAAGTGGTTTTTTGGGTCCTTTTTGGACCAAAACTTTTTATGGGTTTTTTCTAGGCAATTTTGGGCGGCATAACCCCCTCTTCTATGCAGAAACCTGCAAAAAATCAGCAACTTTACTTGCTGGAAATTACTGCAGAAAACTGAATCAGAAAGTTAGGACAGATTATTGTAAAACCCAGAAATTTTAATAAAAAAAATTGAACTTAAAAATTTGGAAAAACTAAAATTTTAGTGGTTAAAAATGAACGTTTTTGAGCTGAAAATGACATATAAACAGCAGATTTAAAGCTTTATACTAATATATAATGGATGAAAGCCCTAAAACAAGGGTTATATTCACTATACAGTGAATAAAACCCAGTTTTAGAAAGGAAAAAGAAAAATGGCCGAAATGAAATTTTGAAAAAAGAAACCCTTGGAGAGATGTCCTTGGCTTGGAAAACTTGTAAATAAACTTATGAGAGAGCTGCAAAATGTAAGCAAAGAGGTGAGTACCCAATAAATCTACCAAAATACTTTGATAAATCTTATTAAAAACTCACAAATGGAAGCATAAATACTTCTACTTACAAATCCCTCCACAAAATACTTTGTGGAGAGCTATCTAAGCTAATACAAATGCAAATCAAATAAGTACATATGCAAGTTACCTCACCAAAAGATGCATGAAATGTAGAATGACGGCACAATATCCCTCCAAAGCTTTCTTCTATTATAGCCCAACTAGGGCAAGATTCAATACAACAATAGCAAGAGGCTTGGGCCGAATGCTTGAGAGAATATGAGAAGAGAATAGGGAAAGATTTCAGCAGCATAACAATAGCCTAAGAGAAGTCGTCAAATGAGGGAGTGAGACCCTCATTATATAGTTGAGGAGCAACCCCAACCCCTTGAAAATCAAAGGCCAAGATTAAATCTAGATCTAGATTAGATCTCCACCACTAGATCTAGGTTTGTTAACTTTGCAAGCCATCCACCAATCATAAGCAAGGGTGCCTTTTCAAATCAATGGTCAAAAAGATAGATCCATGTCACAATAAAACTTAACCCTTAGATCTAGGGTTTCCATGACTCAAGTGGGGCCCCCTTTTAACTCAAATTTTAATTTTATTATTTTAATTTTTTATTGTTTTTATTTTTTATCTTTTATTTTTTATATTTTATTTAATCTTTTATTTTTAAAATTTCTATCTTTTTATTCTTTTATTTTTTATCTTTTATCTTTTTTATTTTTTAATCTTTTAATTTTATTTTCAAGTTTTAATCTTATATTTTTTATTTGTATCTTTTTATTTTTATTTTTTAAATTTTATTTTATCTTTTATTTTATTTTATTTCTTTTTTATTTTTATTTTTTGAATCTGGGGATTCCTTTGACTCAAATTTTGATTTTTTATTCTTTTTTTAAATTTTTTAATCTTTTACTTTAAATATTTTATTTTTTATTTTTTATTAAGACAAGAGGGGCACCCCACTTAGGAGATCTTCAAAAATTTATTTGACCATGGGGGGTTTATTTAAATGAAAATTTGACTATGCTTAACCACCTCCCAAACTTAATTACCATGGCCTTATTTGATTTTTTCCTTCAAAATCAAATAATTTAATTTTTCACCCTTGGAAATTAGATTAATTTCCTAGGAAAAAATACCTTGTCTTAACCAAAATTGGTCCAACTTCCCAACTCCTTGTCAGAATGACATGGGACTTGAACCAATGGCTTAGGGGGTGTCATAGCATTTTCATTTGTATTCATAGCCCCTATTACAAAATGCCAAGGTTCAAGAGATTACATTATTACATCAAAACTTAATTAATTAACCACCAAATGGTAAAGTTAATTAATTAAGAAAAAATCAAAATAAAAATTAAAATCCTAACGAAATTCCGCAAGACTATAAGATATGGCTAGCATGGTCATGGACAACAACTTGAAACCTTAGCCACCTCATGGGCTTGATTATCAGAACGCCAATTCACCACTTTGGAGGATTGGTGAGTGAAAAACCCAACCAATTAAAATTGTTAATTAACAAAATTAACTGGAAGGGAAAAAAAACACTCGATGAAGAGGACTTCCCTGATAATAAAGTCCATGGTGACATCCTTAGAGGAATGACCCATGATGACATATAAAGTTACATTAATTATCCCACGCAGGGGAGCGGACATTTCGTGTACAAAAGGGGCATAGTTGCCCTGCTAAATGAGAAATCCCCAGAATTTTTCCATGGTACAAACTACACATAATGTACATCTTCAATGTACATGAGGTTGCCACCTAGTCGAAATAGGTGGGCAATAGAGCCCTTACTAAAGGTTCACTCACCGAGCACACTTCCTCCATTCCTTCCTAGAAGGCGACAGTGTACACGAGCTTGGAAATGGTTTTCCCATCCTCTCTCCTGCTGTAAGCACAATCACGCCACTCATCACAAACAAACATTTTCTTCAACTCAAACTGACATTGAAGCAAAGATTGAAGAGTAATAAATGTGGTGGAAAAACGCATGATTGCAGGATGCTTCAACTCCTTGTTTTTGGTGTGCCTCCTCATAAGACTAAGAACAAAACCATGGTTTAAATGAACTTGGGGATGGTCCTAGCCTAATAAATCACCATCTTGATAAAGAGAATTTTCCCCATATCCTCCAACATCAAATCAATGCAATGACCTGCACATGGAGTCCAAAACAAACAAGGGTACCTATCCATAAGCATCCTGCCACATAATTAGCTGCATTATTTGTAATAACTTGCACAACATTGTGCACCCCAATATCTTGGATGAACCCATCCATCAACTCGCATAAAAGTGCTGCATCTTTTATATGTGCCCATGCATCAACTGAGTTTACAAACATGGTACCTCTAGGACAATGTACCAAGAAGTTGATAAGGGTTCTACCCTTACCATCTGTCCACCCTTTGACATGACTGTGCATCCAGTGTTCTCCCATGACTGCTTGATCTCTATCAATCTAGCACCGATGTCCTTCTTTTCTGCTTGAAGGATTGGGCCCCGCAACTCCTCAAAGGTGTTACTTTTATACCTTGGGCCAACTACTGCAATGGCATCACACATTAGCCGCCAAAACGGATTGTTTTTAATAATGCTGAGAGGTATGTGACTCCAGTAAAGACACCTTACCATTACCTTGTTTGCTTCTACCTTTTTCGATTTCTTTATAATTGACTTGATAGAAGATTGTGATCATGGTCCAACAAAATGGGATGAGAGCCTCGCCCTCCCAAGAGGTGAAGCTGTGGAGCCCCTCCCACTTACCCCTCCATTAGAGGAAATTTGGGGTCTAAAATGGGCCTTATAAGAAATGCGCCAACAATAAATTTTGTGAGTTGGAATGTAAGAACCAATAGAATTTCAATAAAATGACTCAACCATAATGGTTGAATTGACATATTTGTCATAAAAGAAAACTACTTTTTTGTTCGTATTTTCGACATATCTCCCTGTGGTTTTAGTCAAATTACAAGCGGGAGAGCTCATTGGATGCGAAATTTAATTCCGCATCCAACGAGTACCCACACTGCATACTTTTGACGGACCCTGCTACCCCATCACGTTTTTTCAGGTATTTCTTATTTTTGGGGTAGCGGGGTCTGTCAAAAGTATGCAGTGTGGGTACTCGTTGGATGCAGAATTAAATTCCAGATCCAACGAGCGCTCCCGCTCGGAATTTGAGTAAAACCACAGGGAGATATGTCGAAAATACAAAAAAAAAGTAGTTTTTTTCATTCTTCCTCCAAAATTAATAACTATTATTTTATTATTGTAACTATTATTTTATTATTTTCCTTAGGAGGCCAATTTTAGACCTCAAGTTTCCTATAATGATAGATAGTGGTAGATAGAGATGCACCTACACTTTTTGCTTGGCCAAAAGCTGCAAGCTCAACTCTGTTTGCAGCAATCTCATCTTTTCTCATTTTTTCATGGATGGCGTCATGGGCAGATCTCATGATTTCTGGGGTCACTGCAGTACAAAGGCCAACATCATGGCCAAGTAATTTGGCTAGATGGTATTTCAACTTGCTAACCCGTCCCGACATGTGATGCGCAGATAATTTACAACTCAAATTTTGCCTATTTGTTCCATCCTCGGGCTCACCATACTGCCAAAACAAGTCCAATATCTTTGGCATTTTTGCAATTGGAATGCTTCAACTCAAATGCAACCCTAGGGCACAAAAACAAAAACAAAATTACATTAAGCTCCATTGGAAAGAAAAAAGCAACATTCTAGCTTAAAAAATCAGACCTCTAAATTTAGATTTTAAGCCATGAAAGATAGGAAGAAGAGGGTGGCTAAGAATTAAAAAAAAAAGTATGGTATTTTCCATTCTACTTTTTTTAAACCCCCTTTTACATTGTGACTGTTTTTCATAGTTTTGGGCATGGAAATCAATGACAAAATAGAAAAAACAAATAGCAAAGAAATATGCAAGAAAAAATGAAAGAAAGCTTTCAAACAATCCATGGAAAAGATAGTGTTGTCGCCCGAAACTGGCACGCGGGTGCTGAAACCCCAAACTGCGGGCGCGCCGTCCTGGTGACAACTCTCTCTCGAGAGGCTAATGTCACCACACCTTTTCTCTCCTCGCTTCAAGCTGGCTCTTCTCCAGCTCTAGGGGGGTTTCCCTAAGTTCAGATCACTAAGGCAGGTGCAGCTGAGGGCAGGGTGATCTGAAGAGGCTGCCTTAGAAAAACTCGGGTAGCAAAAAAGGAAAATGATTCGGATTGATGAGCAGGAAGGGAAGGGAGGATCAGTCCTCGAGGGAAGGCCAGTGCCAGTACCAGAAGGGTAAATGGAGTCAGAAGGGGACTCAGAAGAGCTTTGTGTTTCGCGGAAGTGAGACTAAGCTGGTCCGTTCCATAACTAGAGGCCAGGAGAATGGAAGTATAACCGACTACTTTTCATTACTCCCGGACCTCCGAAAACACAACGGCGATAAACAACTTGGCAGCCGCAAATGCTTGCCCAATGTGCTAGATTATAGCCCTCTATGCTGGCTTGGTATATAACTTTATGAAAACCCTAAGCTACAACGAAGAAACCCAACATATCCCAAAAATACTCAACATGATATTTTTTCTTTATTGGCTTTGGGGAAAAATCCTTCCAACCCCTCAAATTTCCATCCTTTACAACAGAGAAGGCAGGTCCTTTTATAGACAAAAAGGCGTTCTCTTTTTCAAAAACGGAAAATCATAAATAATAAAAAGAAAATAAATAATAAAGAAAAAGGAAAGATCATAGATCCACCTTTCTCTCATTACAAAATCCACTTTATTAAAGGAAACATATTTAACTATTCGTTCCCTTTCAAAGAGGGATGACCATAACTCAAGAAAGTCTTAACCCACTAGGTTGCACAAAAAAGGATCCCAGCTCCACGTGGATCACGCGAAAGAAACCATCATGACACCTTGTGAACAAACTTCACATGACTATGATTTTGCTCCGAGTGGATGTTAATGCATCCCACCAAAATGAAGGATGGTATTCTGTCATTTTCTAGAAGGAGAAAAAAACTCGCGCTAGGTAGCAGTTTCATCAAATTTTGAACTGCAGTTGTGGGCACTGTTTGAACACTGAGCTAGGGAATGCCAGTAATCGGTGGTGATATCTCAACCTGCCGAGCTGCTGATAAGTGAAAAGCGTGGAACCCATCTGGTGATCGATTGCCAAACAGAGAAACGTTTTCACTGCTCCACGTATACAATAATAAAGGCTATACCAGAAAACTGTGAGTGAATCGTTTGAGTGGTCGCCAAATTTTTTTTTTTTTTAAACGCTGTGATCAACATCCAAAGGCAAATTCGTGAACCAATCTTTATGACTCGGTTGCACTAACTTAGGCCACAGGGGTCAATGGGTTGGCTGCCAATGAACCGCGTGGATTTATCCACCGATTCCATTCTTCTATGCTTCTCTTTTATTGTTTTCCTGTACCTCTTTGTATATGTACACAGTGCAAGTATGCCCAGAAATTAGCCGCTCCATTTTCACTGCTGGCGAAAAGCGTGGACTGAAAATTTGATCTTTGCACCAATTAATCGGCTGCTAATGTTTAAAATTCATGATATTATGAATGGAAGCCTTGTACATCATGTGCCAGCATGAAACTTTCCTGGAGTGTTGATGGCGATGATTTGTACTGATGACATTACTCCAAATATGGAATCCTATAACCAATTTGAGATCAAATTAGCTGTTAGTAAATCATCTCATCAAATCTGAAGTTGAGCTACGAGGACATATTTTGTTCGTCTGTTTCTAAAGGATGATCTTTTGATATCCCATTTGAATTATTCTCTGCCAATGGGGATTTTGAATGCTCATTGAAATATGTCTCTGGTTTAGTTCCTGAGCTATACAATTTTGGGGACAACAATGCCTCTAAATCAAGGCTTCCTGTGACCTTGTTTCTATCACGCCATCCGAGGGTGAAAGCCCGTGAAAGTAAACTATGCCTTCATGTAGATGGCTCTTGTGGGGTCTCTTGATTTGTATTGCAAACTGAAGAATCAGCTCTTAGAAATGCTATTTTGGATACCTCTTCTCGTACAGATTGAGAATCAGGGGCCTTTTTTAATGTAGGTTGGTTAGACTTACACAGCAGGGTAACTTCTAACATGCTTTTTGCCATAACAGCCCTCTTTTCCATTGCAGAAAGTGAATTTATTGCTTCTTCATACTTCTCCTGAAGCACAGCGGCAACATGTCTTTGTACAGCTACATCCTGCTCTGGCATTCTGCGTGCATCCTTAGCAACCCTCTGCTCCTGTTCAATTCGCATCATTACCTGTGGGCATTTAAACATAGTCGAAAAGCTGAACCAGAGAACGATCGAGGCTTGCTTCTTTCTCTATCCTTGAAACTCGAGGTTTGTTCTACATCATCGCGCTTCAAACCACGCATAGGGATTTCCACACGCAGCATGACATTTCTTCCCCACTCTAGAGGTGGATTCCAAGAAGACAACAACATATTTGACTTAGCAGTAGCTAAGCAATTTCTGATAACAAAATATTTTGTTGTGAACTCTACAACTCCAACATCTTTGTAATCATCATCAAAATCATATTACTTATTCTTGCCATCTGCAAAAATCCTTTCCATCTTGATGATGCAGAAGCAGCTTTTCTGTCTTTATGTCATGCCTTCGAGACTCTGTTTTATACGCAAAGTAACCTTCTTTACTGAGATGTCCTAGAAAGTTGTGATTCCTCCACAAGTCTGGAAAAGTAATTCAACGAGACTGATATTTTGTCTGCTGGTCTGGTTAGGGAATGAGCAGGTAGAAATTTCGTGTCCACTTAAATGTACTCTTTTTTGCCAATCTTACACCCAGCCACATCAAGTTTCCCATGTTCCTTTTGTCTAATAGATCTCTAGTGAGTTGTGGGCAACAGAAAGTCTCCTTGTTGAAACTCTTCTACTGCAGCTCGCAAAGTTTCCATACTGAAAGCTCTTTCCTGTAGTTATTATTCAGTCCAAAAAATAGTAACAAGTAACTCATCCAGACTGTCTAATACCTCGGAATAATGCTCTTTCATTTCCATTTCCAAATGAAGCCCTGAAAATTCACACAAATGCATGTGTGCAAATGAATTTTCTGCCCTGAATACAGGGCAAATTTCAAAGACTCATGCAAAGTCTGCACACAATGTTCAGCATGATGTCCCTTTCTCATGGTGTCCTGCCACATGATTTAGTGGACCACAAAATTTACATACCTTTGACTTCTGCCTGAATGGTCTCTTCCTTTTCAGCCCCTGTGACACAAGCACTTCTATCTCCTGTTTAACATTTCCTTCAGACCCAGCAAAGGTATTACCTTTTAAAACGTAGACAGGTTGAGGATGGTCCTCTATTGCAGCTCTGTGGATACCTCTGTCAAATCAGGAGGTAACAGATAGAAAAACAATGGGATAAAATGTACATACCTGTTAGGAATCTTGAGCACTTACTCCACAAAAATCCTTGGTTGAGATGGTAAATGATGTTTCAAAGCCTCCAAAGGTGTTGGTGGTCTCCTCAAGCCCTTCTCCTCCACTTCCAACAAATGTATTTTCCAAATGACATAAAAAAACCCTCTTTTCCTTTTAAAACCCGCAGATTGGAGGCCTGGGCAACTTTTTACATCGACTCGCAACTTTATGAATTTTTAAGAAAAAGTCGCGACTTCTTGAATTTTTAAAAAAGTGCGACTTTTGCTCGCCGAAAAATTGGATTGGAGTAAAAGTCGTGACTTTTTTTATTTTTCGCAAGAAGTCGGTGAGGTTTTCAACACTGACGTGAACCATGCTTGCGACCTCCTCCTAAGAGTTTTGACGTCATCCTCCATATTATAACACTCACTACCTTATTTTATAACCAAAACTTAATGCTTTTGAGTGGATGCATAAATCGCTAACCACATGGGACCCTTTTCCATGTCACCCCATCCATTAATTTTTTAATATTTTGACTTTTCTACTTTTTTACTATAGTGCCAAAATGTCAAAATTTAGCATTAAAATGCCATCTTGATGGACTTTTCGCCAAATAATGCCTCATGGGATGTTCCGGTTGCCCAACTGATGTGGAAAGTGGTCCCTGAGGGTAAAGTGGACACTCTGAGTGTGAAATTAGTGTCCTCACGTTAGAAACGGACTCCGTATTTGACTTTTATTACATTTTTGAAGTTTTCTAATTGAACCATTAAAAAATGGCTTAAAAAACAAAACAAAAAAATTATTTTTCTCGGAAATTGACTAAATTTTAGGGGGACCTAGTACATGTACATATAACTCAATTTGAATTCCTATCATGTTGAAAAACACTGACACAAAGGCTCTAATAACTTCATAAGGCCGAAACACCAAGATGACTACCCCAACTTTGGAGGTGTGAGTGAAAAACTCGGAAATTATTAGTCGTTTGTTCAACAACCAATAATAACCAAGCGAAAAAACACTCTAGGCTAGTCGGCTTGATGCTTAAGTCTGGGAAGTCGAGTCTTTTATAAAAAATTTAAATGCTAAGACATTTTTTACAATTTCCCCAAGGGGGTATGAACATGTGTTACAAAAAATAAAATAGCCATGAAGGCCTGAAATGACTTTTGAACTCTGAATACGAACAAGTATCTTGTTCGTCGTTGGCGGCTCACTGAAAGTCCAACTAGGTGCAACCTATGTTAGGATTATTAATCCTCCCTTTTTCATACTTTCTATTAGATTAATTAACCTAAGTTAGGAACCTAAATTAATTAAATGGGTCCACTAGTGCAATTGGGTCCACATGTACCAGTCATTGAAGTGTGGGGGACAATGCTAGAGGTTAACTGCCACTTACTGCATGTGCATGCATCAGTGGGGGCGCCTCCTAGACCAATCCCTACATTTTAGGAGACACTGGGAGTCCCGACATCAACCTACTTCAGTCAGTTGGTGTTAGCACTAGTTAGTCTTAGTTAACCCTCAGTTACAATCAGTTACTTCACAGTCAGTTAGGCTAGCTCTACTAATGCATGAATAATGCATGGTTGCATGGGGAGGAGCACTTTTCCTACCTACCTCACACTCAGTTGCACTGAGTTAACTAGTTGTTACTGCATGTTGGAGTTATTGGTCATCGGGGAGTTGTGTATTTGGACTTCGATATTGATTAGGAGACCTTGAGTTAGAGATTCAGTTAGATACAGTCTTATCCACTTGGAGGATTCGAATTCATTACTCATGCATTCGAATTCTACCTATTTGTAATCTATTGTACACCGGATATTATTATAATGAATATACTGTAAATTCCTGAGCAATACTTGTCCATTTCCTATGTGGTTTGGCTTGTTGGATTTGTATTTTCATTCTCCATTCAATTGCTGCAACATAATTAGAACTCTCTACCTAAAGATCTAAATGGAATTCAAATTCTAACAACCTAGTCAGTAACATTTGCCTCGAACTGTGGGACGTGTGATTGATCTGAATCTCATGGAAATCGATCATACGAGAAACTTAGAATCTCTGGTTCCTGCACAAAAACAAGGATAAGTCAGTCACATGTATATAGATAACCAAATGAAACTAAATAAGCGGCAGTATATGATACAAAAATGAAAACTTTTTATACAACTAATATATAGAAAAATAATGTACAAAGTAATATACAGAAAATGAACGAAGCTAAGAAATAAAATGTGAAGAGAGGTTTAGAGAGTGATGATACAAAGATGCCCCATGGGCATCAGATATTTTCACTGAAAAACAGTTTCAGAATCTGTTTGTTGATAGGCAGAGTCTGCTTTTCCCCATCCATGTCACTGAGATAAAAAGAGTTGTCACCCGCCACATCATGAATGATGTAAGGGTCCACCATAAACTGTCAAATTTTCCATGCTTGCCCGGATTTTCTCTCTGTTTGTTCCAAAGTAAGACTGTGTCTCCTTTCTGAAAAACCCTTGGTTTGGATGATTTGTCAAAATTTCTTTTAACCTTATCCTGATTTTTAATACTCTGATTAACAGCCCTTCTTATGACCTCATCCAACTCTATCAATTCATTTATTCTACTCTGAAAGTCATCCTGATCTGAACTTGAATCTTGCAGAGTCTAATACACTGGTAACTGAAGATGAATAGGCAAGTCACATTCATGCCATGAACCAATTCGAAAGGAGATTTTCCTGTCGCACTTTTCTTAGTAATTCTATCCGCCCAAAGTGCAAACTTGATTTTACTATCCCATGCCTTCTTGTTGTCGCCAACAATCTTTTTTACGATGGTCATCAAGTTTCTATTGCTCGACTCAAGCAGACCATTTCCCTGGGGATAGTATTTGAGGAATGGGATAGGATAATGTCATGTTTAAAGAAAAATGAAGACATTGCTATTGAACTGAAGTCTTTGGCATTATCTGTGGTTATCTTAGTAGGCACCCCAAATCTAGTGATGATTTTGTCTTCCAAGAAGTCCATAGCCACTTTCTCGGTTGCCGCTTTAGTAGGTATGGCCTCTACCCACTTTGTAAAATTATCTGTCGCTGTTAAAATCCAAGTATAACCATGACTTGAATTGTCTTTAAATTTCCCAATGAAATCAAGGTCCCATTGCTGAAAAGGGGGCTTGGATTACTACCGACTTTAGGGGTAATGCAACAAGTTTCTATTTTCCTGTGAAAAGTTGACATTTCTGGCAATTCCTAACAGACTTGTGCACATCAGTAAATAAAGTGGGCCAATAGTATTCGACTCTAAGGATCTTGTGAGATTTGGTTTTGGCTACAAAGTGGCCACCACAAAATCCTCAATGAAACTCCTCCAGGAGTCTCCGATATTCCTCTTCATCCACACACCTAAGTATGAGACCATTAGGTTTTTTCCAACCCAATCCCTCCTGTGTGAGGAAGTACTTGGTGGCTTGCAATCTTAGTGACCTTCTCTTGTGGCCAACTAGATGCTCTGGACATGTTAGGTTGAGGAGGTAGAATATAATGTCTGAATACCACTGTTGTTGTTGAAGATGTTGAATTCCTGTTGGAATGGATGATGTTGGTGAACTATTCTGGCATACCATACCTAAGGCTTGTTCATTTCCTTCTGTCATCATCTTGGCATGTCCTTGCCCCTTGATTAGTTTAGTGGGTTTGATCTCCAAGTTATATTCCTGTATCTTTGATACCCACTTTCCTCTTATACTAAGGCAATCTTGTTGAGATAAGATATTCTTCATTGCTGAATGAGGGACATAGCCAACTACTTTGGAGTAACCTATATATGTTCTAAAGTGTTTCAAAGATTTGACAAGGGCATAGGCTTGTTTTTCCATGGTAGTGTACTTGAGTTCAAAATTCTGTAACGATCTACTCATGAATGCAATAGGTTGTTCTTGACCCTCTTTGTTCTTTTGCTACAAAACTCAGACAATTGTGTCTTCTGATGAAAATGAGAAAATCTGGAAGTCGTTGGAGTAATCAGGACTTATCAGAATGAAAGACCTAGAGATAGAATCTTTTATGGATGCAAAAGCTTCTTTTCCTTCTTGGTCCCACTCAAACTTAGCATCTTTTTTAAGCAATTTCTGCATAGCTTTGATTAGCTCGGCTAAGTTTGGTATAAATATTCTTATGAAGTTTATTTGGCCATTAAAAGATTGTAGGGATTTCTTGTTGGTAGGCAAAATGACTCTTTTTACGGCCTCAACCCTTTTCGGGTCAATTTTGACCCCATCTTTGGAAATGATGTGTCCCAATAATTTACCCTCATTAACCCCAATTTATGATTTTGAGAAACTTGCGCTTTTTCCATGTTGTTTATCTTAGTTTGCATAGCACTCATCTGGGAGGTGTTACCAACTTTTTTGTACCATAGTTGGGTTACCTAAGGAGCCGCCGGTTGACAGACATGCTCAATGTCTGATTCCAGTGTATTAGTTGATTCGTCTTCATGTCTAGCAAATATTGGCTAGTCATTTTTTCATTTGAATAATTTTGATCATGGCCCCGCGGGGTTTGTAATAAAATGTGCTAGTAGGGTATTTTGAGTGGTTTAGTCTCCTGAGACGTAGAATCTCAACTAAAGTATTCTAGGGAGTTTTTTGCCCTTGACAATTATGCTTTGCCTATAGCTGAGTATAATTGACGAGGTTTTCTCCCGCTTCCTCCAAAGCTGGAATGCCCGATGTTGAATTCTGGGCCTTGGGGGGTTGTTAGAGCTCAACTGAGTGTTATAAACCTACTAGGCATTGTTAGAGTAGAGCATTGTCATGTCCTAAGTCAATAGGACCTTTAAAAAAAATTCGAAATTTTTTTTTCGAACGGGTTAAAAATTATTTTTAAAATTTTAAAATTATTAATTATTTCCTCAAGTTTTTTAATTAATTTTTCCATAAATTAAATAGAAAAATCCCATTTGTAATAAGTCGGTCATACGGACCCCGAATTCAGTGATTGAAGGCTCTAACCTTAAGCCAAAAATCATTCTTGATCAGCCAGCCAGTTAGATCCAACTTTCAGATCATGAATCGGACACATAACGCACATTTTCTCAAAAAAATCATTTTTGGGGAAAAAAATGTAGTTTTTATTAAAAAATGATTGTTTTGGAGAAAATTAAAACTCTTCAAATTAATCCAAATTCAACGAAATAAAAGGCTAAATGACATCTCATTGGGCATTTATGATGATTGGAGTTATCATAACTCAGCTTCAGTCAGCATTCAGTGAGCAATAAATTTATATTCAGTTAACGGATTTGTCATCTCCAGCTAAACTCCCGAATTTGATGAGATGGAGAGCAATCATTGATCTGATGATGTGATCGAGGTAAAGACTGAAGTTTACACCAGTAGTGGCCTTTCCAAACCTAGTAGTGGCTTCCTCCATACCTAGAATGTGGTTCTACCTACATGCTCACGCGTCTCCTCATGCTCACGCCTCCTCTCTCCAACCAGGGCGTCATCACACGTGTGGGCTCGGTTTTCAGTGCTGAGGTTTGGAATGGGGGCGCCTTGCCTAGGTGGAGGCCTCCCCTCATTCCCAGCCCATTTGCTTTAGGTTTGCTCTCTCAGTGGTGGCTAGTGCGATTAGGTCTGTTTTTTTGGTTTTAGGGTTTTGGGTTCTTCATTCATTGTATAAATAGAGGCTTCTTTAGCTCTATTCGGATGGATTTTTGTGTAGAGAAACTCTATCCAAACTTTGTAATGCTTGTTGCTTTATGCAACCGTGGAATAAAATTTTAAGGCTTTGGAGCCATACATGGTTTGTTAAATGTGGATGAATGCTTGGCGAATGAGGTGATAAAGTTTCAAATTCTTTATTTTCATGCTTAAGTTGGATAATAATTCATGCTTTAGAAGGCTCCTATAAGCACTTAATATTGATTATTTGACATTTCAATTTAATCTTTTATGATTTTGCTCTTAGGAATTAAAAGTAGCATTGATTATTCAGTTATATGATATGCTCTTTTATATTTTAATTGAGGAAACATACATGATCTAATCCATCTATTGCAAGTGTTGAGTTGAATTTGTGCAGATTACCTCATCAAATCAAGTAGGAGTTTGAGCTTAGGTGCATCCTCTCCTCTTGAAGCCAAGGCAGCTTCCGGAATTTTCAAGCTTCAAGGAATCCAAGCATCATCAAAAGGCCACAGGTTTGAGTGTTTCTTTCATCATTATTCATCCTTTAAAATTTATAAAATCTTCATATTCTTGGGTTTGGGCAAGGCTTGGGCTAAAGTGAACATTCATTCACCAAGCCTTATGCCCTGGTTGGCTGTCCCATTTGTAATTTGCAGCCTTGTTTGTCTTTATTGCAGCCACTTCTTCCCATCTCTCGCTGTCCACTTTTGCCCTCTTTTTTACCTTTTGGACAGCCCTCTTTCTTCCCCTTTCTTCCCTTTTTGCAGCCATCTTTTAGTCCTCTTTTGCAGCCATCTTTTGGGCCTTACTTTCAGCCTTCTTCATCACTTTTTGCACCCCTCTTTCTTCAGTTTGCAGCCCTCTTTTTGCCTTTGTTTCCAGCCTTCTTTGACCTTATTTTTATCCTCTCTTCATCCCTCTTTCACCTCTCTCTCCTTAGCTTTTTACTCCTCTTTTTCTTCCTCCTTTTTGGTAAAGATTGAGTAGTTTTTTGTCACTTAGTTTGTAGATCTAGTTTCAATTTATGTTTTATAAAATAACATCATAACAAGTTTGTGTTTAGAGCTCTTAGTTTTAGGCAGGTGAAGGAGAGCCCAAACGCTACAAACAAACAAGGAAGCAAGCAAGAACAAAAGACTGAAACATCTCCCTCATCTTTCTTCCCTTTCTCACCATCTGCTCATTCAAAAAGAAGCTGAGCATAATAATCATTGTAAAAATTAATAAAAGGGCTGGGTGAGGGCAAATCTTCCATCTTTTTTACTTCCCCTATTTGGGGGAAGTGTCTTGTTTCCTTTTCATATTTCTTAGCATAGTTTCAAGTTTTAACTTGAAAGTACTTAGTTTTCATTTCCACTAATTGCTAGATAATATTGTTACATTTTGGTATCTTTCTATATAATTATCAATCTTAAAAAGAACCAAAATCTCTTGAATCTCACCATAAGGTGGATCAAGAGTGCTCTCTGTCGGAGAGTTTGTTTAACTATCTTTGCTTTAATTTCGCACCTCGTAGTGTTTAATCAATTAATCAATAAGTAAGACTCTTGAACCTTTGTCATAAGACAAGGTCAAGAGTGCTCTCTGTCGGAGAGTTTAATCAATTGACTTAATAAAATTTGTCAACACACACCCCTCTAATTAATTTACTTCGTTGATATCCTTCACCTAGTATGCTCTGCCGACTTTCGAGTTGGGCTCGTACTCAGGACGATGAACGGACTTGCCAAGACCGCAATAACAACATAATTAAAACGTTTACCCCATAACCAACGCACCGACGTGGTCTCGATTAAATACTCAGGTAGTGGGCAAATTCCAAGTGTGGGCGCCGGGAAACCCAATATGGACACAGTTGGTTAAGTTATTGAACACCTAGCTGTGATTCTAGACAGGTCCGTCATTGAAGGTATTTCTGGTAAGGATTCCCAGACACCTTAATTAAGAGCACGTAAAATCTTTAAAACCTGCCAAGAGCATTCGCACAATCTAATACTCACTAGCTTAATTTCTAGACTCATCATTTTATTTGCGCATTTCGTTGACTCCATAAGGCACTGGCCCTTGATTAAATTTGAATAATTATCTATCTTGATCAATTGTCTATGGTTCATTTTAATTGCTATCTCTGAATGCTTAGTTAAAAGTCTGGAATCTTTGCTCATCTTTGTAATCTCTTGTTAGCAACGTGGATTGCTTTTGATTAATTGTCATTCTCGTAATAAACAAACGCTTCTAATCATAATAAACTCCTAAGTAACACCCATCCACATTCGCAACTAAGTAAAACACTTTAACTGCATTAAGCCTTAGAAAACTCTTTGTTAGGGACTACCCCCCTTGGCTTCGTTAGGAGTTAGCCTAAACGGAGGAGCTAGGAGTAGGTGACCGTACCTAGCTTTGTGTTTTCCCCCAATGTCACACCTCTCCCACTTTCCTAAGTGAGGAGACAACTTTCATTAGATTTTTGCTGTTGGTGTGCAATCGGCGGACAACAGGAGGTACAGTTTATCATCATTTGTTTCAACATGTCAGTTACCTCTTTCATTGATTCCATGCCTTCATCTTTTCCTCCAGGTTCTATTGTTTTTCCTCTGGTATCTTGAGTTTTGGAAGATGAAGTGGTGCCTCTAACAAATCCTGGAATGTTAGACTCCCTTGCAGATTGCATGTTTCTGTCAATCTTCTCATCTATTTCCATGGCTTTCTTCAGGTCGTCAGGTTCTTTGTCTCTAAGTTGGTACCTCATTTCTCCCTCAAATGCTTCTGTGTAATATATGAGAATTGAGGTATCTGATGGTTTAATATCAACCGGGCATCTGCCCACCATATCACTGAACTTTTTATTGAACTATTCTATGGTTTCGTTTTCCTTTTTTTTAGTGTTTGTTGAGGCGGCCAAAAGGTGCCTATTCTCTTTGTTATCCCCCCATCTTTTATTGAAAGCAGTTTCAAATTCATTAAAGGTCTTGATACCATCATCATTGAGGGAGGTGAACCATTCAAAGGCATCAATTTCAAGAGATAACGCAAACAACCTCATCTTTACGTCTTCATGGTTGACGTTGTGATACCATTTATTGTAGCACTGTGAAAAAGCTAACAAACGAGACTTAGCAGTTATAGCATTGTTTCCATAAAAAGATGGAACCTTCTCAATGGCTTTATCTGGGATGTTATGAGGCTGCCCAATTACGACAAAATAATCCAAAGGTTTAAATAAAGTACCCATGGTACTATGTGAATTATTTGATTGAGAAGTATCAACAAATAAAAGATGAATATCTAAGATTGACTCAGATGAAAGATCGTCAAGGATCTTACGAGAAGCTAGCTTGTTTTCCTCATATGGTAAACCTTTTCAGGATCAGGAATGAACTGAAGAAAGCCTTCAAAGTTTCTTCTTGTAGAACACCTTGGTAAAATTAAAGGTAGTGGAATCGCCAGATGATTTGAGTACGTTTATTAAACTACAACATTCATCAAACAAAGCTAAAGCAATAATGAAAACTCAAAAGTCGTATTCCGGGAATAGAAAGATTTATCCTCGGCAACGGCGCCAAAATGTTGCCGCCTAATTTGCACCTCGTGTAACGTGGCAGAAATATTCAAGCCACTGGATGCGACCTTGGGGCAAGCTCGAGCCAAGTGTTGTCACCTGATACTCAACTCCTCCGTCTAGGCCAACTCTTAGCGAAGCCAAGGGGGTGGACCCAAATGAAAAGTAAAATCTAGGGTTTTTACTCTACGTAAGAAATAATTGATTCTAGGAGTTTTAATATGGAATGGATGAAATTAAAGATTACTAATTACTGCAAACAAGATTAACTTTAGCAACACTTTAACTCAAATTAGATACACAATATTCAATGACACATTGCGAGATTAACTTATGCAAAAAAAACAGAATAGACCAGTGCCAAAATGAAAAGAGTGCTTGCGAATTTGGGTTGCTAGTGTAGTCTCAGTGAAAGTATTGCAGTGTCTCGGTTGGTAAATTTTAGATTATTAAATGAATTGATCAAGGAATGGGTAAATTCTTGGTTGATTTTATTTATGTGGTAATGATCTTGATTAGCTTAGGGGATGGGAACTCCCAATATACCCGGAGGTACGCGGAGTATGTCCAAAACCATTAACCGATGCGGCTCTCCGCAAGGAATATGTCGGCTGATTGGAGTCTCTGAGACTTGTTTAACACTACACCAACAAGGGTATAGCCTAATGGTATCTCAAGGTCACTTCCCAGTTGTTCTCGCTTCCTTTGTGGATTTTTCCACCGCAATGGCTTAATTTGAGGCGTTGGGTTTTTTCTTGGGGAAATTAATTTCGGGAGTGGAAACTAATTAAGCTAGTCACCTAAATCCCTTTCTGATACTACCCACTGATCAGACGAAACTGTAGTGGAAGTAGGGCATACGAGGATGAAGACCTTGTAAATTATAAATGTTTTAGAACAAGTTTTTTCTGATTACAAAGATAAATCCCAATAGTCTCTTTCCAGATTCAGTACTCAGGCAAGCCCTTGTCCATGAACTTGTAACTGGGAAAGCAAGGAGGTTTATTTTAAACTCAACTGTGCATAAAAAAAAATTGAAGTTTTTTAATTATTACACTGCTCAAATCTTTTCCCTTATGGTACTTCGGTAATCGGTATAGCGCAGTGGATAAGTATTCCGATTACTCTTGAAAACTTAAATAAAAGATGAAATGTAAAAGGAAAACAACTACACTAACAACATATAATAAAAACTGAAAAAAGGACACCGACACAAACCCCCCCAAGGGGGATGGGGACCAAGATTTGATGAGCCCTCTCAAACTTTATTTTTCTTTTACAATATGAAAGAAATGCACTTTGGTCCTTATACTTTGGATCCAATAGCTTACAACTTATTGGAAAAATATATTTTTATGTGAGGGGGAGCTCTGTTGGTCTTCTTTTTGCTTGATTTTGCGAAAATTCGCCAGAGTTTCCTCCTCTTTTATCGTAAACAAATTTCTCAAAAAATAGATAATATCCTTATACCATTCATGGTCTTCATCAATATGCAAAATATGAGATTCATGCTCACTAGCAAGATTAACTGCATGACTATTACTTTTCTCAGTTAATAATTGGGACAGACCTTGACCTTTCACAACTTTAATCGGTTTGATCTCTAACTCATATTCTTGGATTCGTGAAATTCAGTTTCCTCTAACACCTATACCATATGCTTGCGATAAGACATCCTTAATTGCTTGATAAGGCACGAAATCTTTAATCCTGGAGTACTCTATGTAAGTTCTGAAATGTTTTAGGGCTTTGACTAGAGCGTAGGCTTGCTTTTCTGTAATTGTATTTTAATTCAGCATCTCTCAAGTTCTTACTCATAAAAGGTATAGGTTCATGATTTTCATTGTTCTTTTGTAACAGAACTCCAGCAATGGTATCCTCAGAAGCGTATGAATAGATCAGAAATTCCTTGCCGTAATCAGGACAAGCTAGAACAGGAGCAGTTGAAATGGATTTCTTTAGTTTAATGAATGATGTTTCACAGGTTTTGTCCCAGACAAATTTCGCATCTTTCTTAAGAAGAGCATTTAGAGGCTTCGCTAACTCTGCTAAGTTCGGTATAAATATTCGGACGAATTTTATTTTTCCAAAGAAGGATTGTAGGGAAGCAACATTATGGAGTGCAGCAATAGTATTAATGGCTTGGGCATGCTCAGGATCTATCCAAATACCTTCTTTAGACACGATATGCCCCAGTAACTTACCTTCATCAATTCTCAAAGTGGACTTTTTGGGATTCAACGATATACCAAACTTCCTGCACCGATCAAAAACCTTCTTTAAATGTTTCACATGATCGTCTCGTTCTTTGGAGAAAATTGTCAAGTCATCTTGATAAATGGCGATAATCTTTCCAATGAGATCATTGAAGGCTCAATCCATAGCTCTTTGAAAAGTTGAGCCAGCGCTTAGTAACCCGAAGGGCATTCTTATGTACTCAAAAATTCCCCAAGGAGTTCTAAAAGTTGTTTTTTCTCTATCTTACTTTTTAATATGTACCTGATTGTATCCATAAAAACCATCTAACATTGACAACATACCCGCGCCTGTAACACTTTGCAGTAAATTCTCCATGTTTGGCAAAGGGTAGTTATCTTTAAGAGACGCTTGGTTTAGATTTCTAAAATCTATGCATATCATGATTTCGCCGCTCTTCTTTCTCACAATCATAGGATTAGAAACCCAAGTGGTGTGTCGGACTAGTCAGGTAATTCCTGCAGTTAACATCTTTTCAATCTCCTTTTTTATCAAGGGAGCTAGCTTAGGATTAACATTTCACAACTTTTGTCTATAAGGTTTTGCTCCTTCATTCAATGGGATAGTATGCTCAATAATGGCAGGATCAAAAGTTTTAAGATCGTCATACGTCCAGGAAAAAACATCCTTGTACTCCTTAATTAGATTCTCAATAGCTTTTCTCTCCTTTGGGGAATCGTTCTTTCCAATTTTAACCATTTTAGGCGAAACCAAGGATCCAATGTTAATCTTTATGACCTCATCTACTGGTTTCGCTCTTTTACCCTTATATTCACCATGCCTATTGAAATTCTTCTCTAGAGGGATTGCTAACTTCATAACATCAACCTCTTGCAAAGACAGGTTGTTTACTTTATCTTCCAAATCAAAATTGCAATCTTGAAAATTATCTAAGTGCTGTAAGAAAGCAACGATTTTAGCATCATTGTCGAATACTTGCCAATGATCCTGATTGTCAGGGACTGATGGTCTAAATAACACTTCGACTTTACACTCCTTCTCTTTAAGGTGATTTGGGATTTCAAAGGTGCATGCTATTATTGATAATCCATCAACCAAGGTGTTTTCCTCTCTTAGAACTGCTTGGATTGCAAAGGCATCGAAGATTTCAATGGTATCCCAGACAACATTTCTATAATCTCTTGGTCTATTGTTCTTAGCCGCAAATTGATTTTTTACCTAGGACACAATTAAATCTGAATCACCTATAACACTCAGGCATTTGATTTTCTGATCTCAGGCAATCTCTGATCCCAAAAGTAAAGCCTCATACTCGGCCACATTATTTTTGACTTTTCCAGATCTGATTTTTCCTGCAATTTTCTGACTTGGGTTTGTAGATCGAGCCATCCTGATCTCTTTTCCCCTCCAATGCTGAGCTGATAGTCTCCTGATGGCTCTAGATCTGCAGATCTTCCTCTCCAAACTCTAGCGCTAGCCCTCCTTATGCCAATTTTCCTGTAACCTAAAATCTTTTGGGCCAAATCCTTTTTTGGGTCCATAGATCAAGGTATATCCCAGGTGGGTT
Source organism: Pseudotsuga menziesii (assembly GCA_001517045.1). NCBI lineage: Eukaryota > Viridiplantae > Streptophyta > Pinopsida > Pinales > Pinaceae > Pseudotsuga > Pseudotsuga menziesii. The sequence goes on along the minus strand of LPNX010420360.1, from coordinate 226,402 downwards.
CACTGAAACGTTGTGCTGATACTGACTCCATTGCCCAATGCACGAAAGGCATTGATCTCCTATCTCTAGTGCTAGCCCTAAATTGACCTTACTCCTGTTCTCTTTGCCAACACTCCTTGATAACTCAAGTTACCTGATACTTTCATATCTTTCACTGAGTCTATCTCCTTGGTACTAGACTGTCCCAACTCTGTCCTTGCTCACCCTGTCACAGTTACGTTTTCCAAGATAGTGGTCATCTCCATCAGTTGCTAGTACCTAAACCCTAGAGCTAGGGTTTCCATCTACCTTACACCTTACGTATCTCAAAGCCACATTTGATCTGTTCTGGTGTCTAGGTCTAATCTCTCCTATCGGGAGTAGATCCAGGTCTCCCCCATTGTTGTCTTGGACTTGGATAACATAAAGTGAAGGCTGCCTTGATTGGCATGACAACCATCCATTTGGGAGTCTAGGAAGTCTTGGTTCCACCCCCTTAGTTGCTTGCCCCTCTATCATCCATCCTGAATCCACCTCACACAGGCAACTACAAGGTTGGTGATAACATTCTTGAGAGTGGTCCTTACTAGCTAAGGATGGCCCTGCAGACGATACTCTTGCATGGAGAGCACCCACATTCATTTGTGGATACTATAGTATAACATTCGCTTATGAATGGTCCTAGCTTTCACGTTGAGGATGTCCTACGATGAGTCCTTATGAACGACAGGGCCGACATTTAGGTGTGGTCGAGATTTTCCTTGAAAACATTACTCTCGCATGGAGTGTACCTAAATTTATATGTAGATGCCATAGAATAGCACTCGCTTGGGAGTGGTCCTTGATTTAGTGCTAAGGATTCTCTATGATGAGTCCTCACGGACGTCGTAGTATAATACTCACAAGGAGTGGTCCTAGCTCTAAAAGGCTGAGGATGTCCTACGATGAGGGCCTGCATATAAGTGCGGTCGAGATCTACTCTGGAGACAATACTCTTGTATGGAGAGTATGCCTACATTTATATGTAGATGTCGTAGTATAACACTCACTTAAGAGTGGTCCTAGCTTTGAAGCTGAGGATACTCTACGATGAGTCCTTACAGACGACAGGGCCTGCATCTAGGTGCGGTCGAGATCTACATTCAGTTGTAGACGATTCAACTGGTTGATAATATGGACCCTCCTCGTTAAGGGGGAGTAGACTGATGGAGTACTGCATCATCCTTGGACCTATGTCCTAAAGTAATAGAGATTGATCATCCCGTAAAGAAATCATGTGTACTGTAGGTAGCGTGGCAGCAAAGGATCGAAAAGATCGAAGTGCAGCTACAAAGGATCAAGAAGATCGAAGTGTTGATGAAATTGTCATTGATGCCAACATGGTCTTGATGTCATTGATGCCACCACTTTGCTGATGATGCAGAATACCCTAGAGATGGTCTTGGAGCTCTGGTAGACGTTGAGGAAGCTCATGATGCCTCTTGCTTGATGAAGAAGCCTTTGGAACCTTGAAGGAATGGTGAAGGCAAGGTAGGTCATTTGTATGATGTGGCATAACCCTTGAATCCCTTGTTGGAGCTCTTGAAGTATATGGAGTCTCTTTGATGTGTTGATGAACAAATTTGTGAGTCTTTGAATATGGACCAGCTCTAAAATTAACTTTGAAATATGCATGACAAAGACAAAAGAAGATTATGTCAGGTCGGCCCACACAATAAAAAATATATATATATTGAATTGCTAAGTCGGCTCCAAATCTAAAATATTTTTTTCAATAGAATGTCGGCCCAGAAATAAAATATTTTTTAAGTCGGCTCAATCAAACACAAAGTCGGCTCAGTCAAAGTTTTATTAAAAAATAAAATATATTGTGTATGTCGGCCCCATTAAAAATTAAAATATTTTAGCAAGTCGGCTCCCTAAAATATGGGTGAAATTAGTATAAATAGAGGCATCACGATTTCATTTTAGGTGTATTTTTTTTGGTGGAGCTCTGTAATTTTGTCTGAGGCAGCCGCAGCTAAACTAAGGAGAATTTCGGGGGTTAGCAGCAGCAGACAGAGGAAATTTTTGGGTAACAGCAGTCTGAGGAAATTCGTTTCTTCCACAGAGGCATTCGAGGGTTTTAACAGAAACATTTTTTTTGGTAACTACTGATAGTCTGAATTTTTCAAGAGAGAGAACAGTCCATTTTTGGACTTGTTTTGGGCATAGAAACAGTCCGAATTTACATACTGAATCAATTTGAATTTGCATGCTAAAACAGTCCAAGTTTGTGGGTGCCTGAACAGTACAAGTTTTTGATGTTTAAACAGTGATCCAGTGGATTGAGATTCTGCAGTGAATCGAGATTCTTTGCTCAGCTAAAGGAAGAACTCGGGTTCATCTAATAGACTCTTCTTTTGAAATTTTTGAAGCACTTTCTAAACAGTCCTATTTTGGAACAGCAGCCCTAAATTCTTCTCCACCGATAGCTAAATTTCAGGACTGACAGCCCTATTCGTCCACCCTAAATTGAAGATCAGTCATCTAAGGACTGTCTTGGTCAAAGAGTGAATCAGTGGAATAAAAGAATGTGGTAAAAGAGGCACGGTGGTATCCTGAATCTCATGTAAACAGAGGACTGTGGCAGCCTTAGTGAAGGATGATGAAACCGATTCTATAGGAAGTCATATATCATTTTCTATGAAGGCTCCTTTTTCTTTATCTTTGATTTTTGAACATGAAGGATCTATGTGAATGTAAGTGTTCTTTGTTCTTGGATACATACTGAGGGAGCTGTTTTGATATCTTGTAAACCTTGGTGCTGGATGACAAGCAAATCTCTTAGTGTAGGATTTCTTTGATGAATTTTGAATACACGTGATGTTTTAACAAGATCTTTGAGCAGCTGTAATAGAGACCAGATTGATATGAGAGAACCTTATTAATGAGAACAGACTTCTGATAGACTGACATGAACAGCATAAGAGCAAATGGATGATAGAGCAAAGCTTAATGATGGGAAGATCTTAATAATTGGCATGTGCAAATTCTTTTGAAGACAAGATCAGACCTTGATGACTTAAGCAGTGGACAAGTTGATAGGACAGTCAAGTGGTGACAGTCCTATTCTTGAAGAAGTTGACAGTCTTTTGTGAAGAATTTTGGAACCCTAGGATGATGAGTGATGAATAGTAGTTGACAATAGATGACAGTAGATGACAGTAGTCAAGATAGTCACAAAGTTTTGAAGAGTGACATGCCCAGTGCACAGTCCCGAATTGAATCATCTTCAGCATATAAACAGTCCCCAGTTTTTGACATCATTTAAAGCATATACACAGTTCGAATTTGACTTTGCCTCAGTCTCGAATTTGAAGTCATCTACAACATAGACATATTCCCAAAGTTGACAAAGGTCAAGGTCTTGTCTGGGCTCTTCCACAAGACATACACAGTTCATGCATGAAGGTGATAGTCAAATTGTGAAGACAAGCAACATGACATGATGACATGACAATGTTTGAAGATTGAAGTATATCTCATGCTACTAAAGTCATTTGTGTATGATCACTCATATACATATCTATCTCAGGATGTATGAAGACAGGCATTTGAAACTCAAGTTGATGAGTAGAAGACAAGTTCATCATTGATAAGCAGATTGACCAGAAGTAGATGGTTCAGCAATGGTTGATAAGCTGAGGTTAATGAGCAAAGGTTAACCAGCAGAGAGTGAAGTATAAAGAACCTGGTGTAGCAGATGAGTTCGTTGTTGAACAGCAATTAAAGACTGTGACAGTAAAAGCTTGATGATGAAATAATCCAGTGATGAACAGTAATATGGCAGGTTTTGACAGTCTGACAGAGGACACCACAGAATTGGCTTTGGTCCACTTGTGCAGCAACAAATCTACACACTCTGGAGGTGTTACAAACACAGATATTTTGCACAGGTAAAGGTAAGTTCTGTGTTATGATAATATGTTGATACAATGATGTGATTTAGTATGATATTGATATAAACTGTAAAGGATAAAGAAGTGATATAAAGTATGATGAAGAATGCTGAGATATGAAGAGATCAGTGGAGTATAAACAGTAAGAGAAGGTTGAACAGCAGACTGTTACACCTTGAGAGAAGACTTTGTTGAAGTGATAAGTGATGCAGCAGTTACAGCATCTTTATGTGACAGCTTGACATTGACCTACATTGACTTGGTAAGATAGTGACAGCCATTCATAAGACAGTGACAGCAGTCTGATATGATATGACAAATGATAGTGACAGGTTGATGACATTGACAGTGTTTACACAGTGAGACATGTGGATTGATAAGGCTTCTTGAGCAGAGGTTAATAAGCAGAGATTGACCAGAGATTCATGGGCAGCAGTGAGCAGCGTCGATGATGGGCAGATGAGCATGAGCTGAGACAGTTGACAAGTGATTGATGAGTTGATGTAACTATAAGCTTTAATTGTAAATGCAAGCTTGTCTTGCTTTTGAGGTTAGGATACCTCAAACCCTTCTTAGCAGGGTCTAAGAAAACCAGGCAGGGTCCTGGATACAGAGTAGGTGCTCTATGTATCAATAGGTGCTGATTTTGCCTAACGGTTGTAACCGAACCAAAATTAATATAAAAAGATTACAAAATCATATGGTGTGGTGTTCTTCCGTGTTATGGTTCTTTATGAATGAAATGCTTATGCTATGTGAATGATGTTTATGAAATGATTATGGTAGAGTAATGGAATGATGAATTGGTAGCTAACCGTGATAAGCTAAGAAAAGTTTAAAATTGGCTTCACTGATTCACCCCCCCTCTCAGTGTCTACACGAAGTGTTGCTGCAAAGGCTCGAAAGGATAGAAGTGTCACTGCTACAAAGGATCGAGAAGATTGAAGTGCTACTGCAAAGGATCGAGAAGATCGAAGTGTTGTTGCAAAGGATCGAGAAGATTGAAGTACTGCTGCAAAGGATCGAGAAGATCGAAGTGCTGCTACGAAGGATCGGAAGATCGAAGTGTTGCTGCAAAAGGATCAAGTGATCGTGTGCTGCAAAAGATGAAGACATTGAAGAGTAATTGTTCCAGTTACTGATGAATGTTGAAAACTTCCTATGATGTATAGATGTATTACCTCAATACTACTAAAGATGCTCTCTCTCGTTACTCCTATAGTTGATGATTATGTTGTCAGTAGAATACCCCTCTCGTTAAGGGGGAGTGTTGACATATTGTAACTTCAAAGAATATTCTAAATTTATTTTACTGATGTACTGTAATGTCTCTTTTTAAGAAAATTTATTCAATAACCAATTTTTCACTTTTTTCCCTATTTCAACCTTTGACTAGTTTTGATGTCTAGGTCTTCAAATTGACCCAAATGCTTCCAAATCTTCTCAGAAGGTGTATGACTGATATTAAGACTTTAATATAATGTTCATGGATGATTATGACCCTCCAATTACTTCTGCAAACTTGTTTAATATTCTGGTCAAAGTAGGAGTCTTTACTAACAATTTGGGGTTCCAATTTCCTCTGGGTAAGTGTTGGAAATGGCTTCTCAAATGCTCCCAAACCCACTCGAATTTATGAACAGAGGCAGAGGATGTTTAAGGGACATTGTTAAGGTCTTATATGCATCATTATTCAGTTTATACAAGCTGTTATGGCCCTCTCCCAAACAACTACAAAATCACCAATTCGACTCTTGGGTAAATGGCTTCAAATCTTCTCCAAATGCAATTAAACTGAGTAAGATGACTTCAAATGCTTAAGTGCTGAACATGAAACTTGTAATACTCATAAATTACAGTCCATTCATCATAAATATATCATAGAGACATTCTCCCATTCGAAATAATCAACATTACCATGGCATACAACAATATAGTGGGGAAATGGTCATTGTTTGCTCATTAATATTAATTTTTACATACAACCCTTTGGTATTTCGACCTGAGACTTTTTGAGGATGAATAACAGAGCATATTAAACATATTACAATCGGAAATGTACCATGAGAAGCTCAAAATCATCAGCATTTTGTGGCATACATCAATTTAGTGGGGAAATGGTCATTGTTTGCTCATTAATAATCACTTTTACATTCAACCATTTGATATTTTGACCTGAGACTTTCTGAGAATGAAAAACAAAGCATATTTAACTTATTCCAATCAGAAATGGATCAGGAGAAGCTCTCCCAGCAAGTAGAATAGCTCACCCAAAGCGCAATCCCTCCATGAGCAAGAATATGCAATAAAAACTGGAAATGGTTGAGAGAAAGTGTTGTAATAGAAGGAACCACGATCTTCCCTGTAGCTTAAACCTGCAAATACAAACTCCATTGAAGCTCCATGAAAGACCTGAGTGGCCTCTCCAAACACCAACTTGGATGGGAATCTTTCACCCTCGAAATTGGCTAAGGCAAGAAACTAGTCATCCACGAGCTCTCTCAATTCACAAATGAAAATTTATCAAATGATCAAAAGCTCTTCTCTTGGTTCATTCCTATATTTTATAAACATCCTTAGCCTTATAAGGTTACCAATCCATCCACAAACTCAAGCCAATTCGAATTAGGGTGTGTGCTCATGATTTGCCATGTGTCCTCCCTTTCCTAGCCTTTCATCTTCCCCCAATTCGAGTAGGAGACCATTGAGCTTCCCCAACTCACATGAGCGTCCTCTTGGATGCTCTATTTCGATCTGACATATCAGATATATTAGATGTTAGACTTCAAGTCTGATTTGTGTCATAGGTGTCATAGCATCTTCATCATTGTTGTCATAGAGCTAAGGAATCTAGTCCAAGTGTCTCACTAGCTCCAAAATGACTCTTCCTCTCCTATGTAAGTTACATTTCTTCCAAATTCGACCTATGATGCATATGGCCAAGTGTATTAGCTTTCTAACTCATCCAAGAACATTTAGGCTTCCCATGGATTCGAAATTGCAAGAGGAAGATGCCATGTGGCACAGAAATTCTAGCTTGTGTGAGCCGAATAGTCTCCATGTGTCTCCATGCTCCATTTCCACTTCAATTTTCTCTTGTATGTATTTATTTAGCTCCTTTATTAAATATTTATTCCATTATAATGTTCAAACATCATTCATTTCCCCCCTTATTCCAAATCCCAATGCTTCCACCCCCAACCTAGGAAACTAGTAATTTTCCTCTTTGGCAATTATTTGACCCTTAGCATCAATTTAACAAACTCTCATGAATATGAAAAATGGGATTAGGCCATTGTGACCCAATGCAAAAATTTGGACATGACATGTACCCCAAGGGAGATGTCATTATTCCTCCGTCGGGATGTTACTATTGTAATTGGTCAGCATAGAGTCATGAGGTAAGGCCTCTATTGTAAGTCGGGTCAATATGAATAATATAAAATATTGTTTTGAGTCCTCCTAGGTGAAGTCGACCCAGACAGTTTAGTGGGGTCGACTTCCTTAGGGTAAAAGTCAGTTAACATAATGTGTATAAATAGAGAAGTTGTGTTCATCATAACATACTCACTCACTTGAGTAGCGCATAGGAGAGAGAGAGACAGATCAACAAGGAGGAGAATACATGTTTTGGGGTTTTATCTTATACATCTTATACAGAGGAAATTTTTCCTGGGTTTTCTTCCCCTTGAGGGTTTCCCAGGATAAATACTATGTCTCTCTTGTGATTGTGTTTCTTTTAGTGATTCTGCATATATTACTGTTGTGAATTTGGATTAAACACTAATGATATCTAGTCTAGCATATGAAATCTTAGCACTCTTGATGGTTAGCAAAGTAAGTACCTAATGTTTGCAACCATTGGATTCCCAATACATCTACTCTTCCAAGAGGTACGACAAAGAAGTCAGATTCTAGATTATACTCTTGCATAGTAATTTAACCTTGTGAGATTTTCCCACATTTTCAATTTTCTTGCAATCTGCTACCATAACCTTCATGTTAGGCCATGGGAAAATGAATAAGTTGAATATCTTAGCAAGATTAACATTAATAAAGTTATGGGTACTACCAATATCTATGAGAATCGAGACATTGTTGTGTTTTATATCTCCCTTTAGCTTCAGTTTTTGTGGTTGGGATATCCCTGTAATGGAGACTAATGATATCTTTGGTTATCATCTCTTCTAGTTTCGAATGGTAGTCATGCTTATTTCCTGTATCCTCCTTACTTGACTCTTCACTTTTTGAGACTTTTTCTTCTTCTTCTGCTTCGCAAGCATACAACTTTTGGGGGTTTTTCCTTTGCAAACATCTATGCTTAGGATCCCATTTCTCTCCACAATAGTAGCACATTCCTTCCTTTATCCTCTGGGTTTTGCTCCTCCCTTAGATATGGCGGCATATATCTTGAAGTTCCTATATTCGCTGATTGGAGAGGATTCCTCTTGGAGTAGTTTTTGTCGAAGCTAATTTGAGAGGATCTTTTAAACTTGTTCTCGATGATCTTGGCCTTCCGTCTTGCCTTCTCCATGGTAGAAATGTTATGTAATTCTAACTCATCCTAAATGTGCAGTTTTAGCCCATGTATGTATGTTTGTAGTCGTTGGTCATCAGTTAGTTTTGGGACTCGAGTTTCCAATGCTTCCCAATCACATGTGTGCTCATCTACACTGCCTTTTTTCTACAATCTGGTGATCTTGACAAAGAAGTCTTTCTTGGTTACGCCTTGAAACCTTTTAAGAAGATATTTTTTATAGTTATTCCAACTAAAGGAACAGACTCAGGTTGTAGTTTTCCACGACATGTACCAACTATATGGATTCCTGTCCAATTGCATGGCAGCATATTTAATCTTCTTTCTATTGTAAGGTATGTTATGGATGTCAAAGTATTCTTCTACTTTATTGATCCACGCGATGCATTGTTTTTCGTCACCATCAAATTTGGGTAATTCGAGTTTTACCCTTATCTTGTAGCTGTGTGTTGGGGGAATTGATATTGATGGAATGTTAAAGAAAGGGACTTCATGGGGTGGCACCGTGTCATGTTGTCCTGGTTTTTTAGGCTTATTTGGCTAACGTGTATTGAAGGGGTCTAGAGGTGGGTTGTGGCTAGGTGGGGGAAACGAAGTGTGCGGCGATAATCTGGACAAGATATTATCGAGACACTCTTGATTTTTCTTTTGATTTTCCTTCAACATGTTGATGCCTTTCTCTATTCCTTCCTTGAGTCCTGTGATGGTTGGCGTTAATGCATTATTATTTTTGTCAATTTTCGTCTTGAGTTCTACATACTTTTTGTTAACTTTTTCGTCCAATTGGTCTAATCTAGCGTTGACATCTCCCATTCCGGTTGCTACTGGAATTTTCTCAACACTCACTGCCAATTTATTTTTATTGGTTGTCTGTTTCCATCCAGCCATGTTTTTTTATAATAATAATCAATAATTATTATTATTATTATTAATTGTAAGAAGTTATGGTGAGAAGTAATAGTTGGTGAGGAAAAAATTTAAATAAAATTAAATATTATAATAAATAATAATAATATTTATATAATATTTAAATTTATTAAATTTTTTATTGGAGAATATGATGTGAGGGTGCAGCGGTCGGATGGAGGAGCAAGAGGAAGAAGTGGTGGACGGGAATAGGCAAGGTGGAATGAAAGGTGCACGCTAAGATAGATTGTTGAAGTAGAAGGGGGGACAAGAAGGGAGGTTGGCACGGGGAATAAGTGGTTGTGTAGACTGGAGAGAGTAGGGAAGTAGGCGAAGGGATGAGAGTGTAGTGGAGAAGGGAATGCAGGTGGTAGGGTGCAACGATTGTGAAGGAAGCAAGCGAGAGATGGAAGGAAGAGACCAGTGTGTAGGGCAGTGAGAAATGGCGAGCTCATTGGACTGTGGTGAAAATGGAAGGGGAGTTGCGATGTGGGCAGTGCATGAAGATGCGGGAGGAGAGGGAGGAAGCGCAACGGCGTGAGATGTGGATATGGAATGTGGAGAGGAGCTAGATAGTGGGTCGAGGGAGAGATGGTAGGGAGGAACGAGGTGTGCGCAGGTGGTGACGAGTTGGAGAAAACAGAAGGGAGGTAAAGGGAAGGGCGTGCAGGTAAAGAACGATGGGAGTGTGGACGTAGCGTAGGTGGAGGATATGGGGAAGGAGATGACAGGGATCGCAACTGAAGGGAGTCGTGAACAAGAGAAGGAGGTGTCCGCGGGGGGTGAGGAGAGAAGATGAGCGCAAAAGCTGGCTGGAAGAGGGCGTCATATTGGGAACAGGTAGCAGGTGGATAGTGACGGTGGAATAGTGACAGTGGACGATGGGTTTAGACGGCGGCGGGAGGGGCAACAAGCATCCAAGTGCTCTGATACCACTGGAATATAGAAATTTGAAAATAAAATAAAAAAAGATTTAATTATTAATAAAATGTAGATGATGGCTTTACAATAGAATTTCCCGACTATATCATTGTATATTTATTTATTATATTTATGTAGATGATGGCTTTACAATAGAATTTCCCGACTATATTTATTATTTATTTCCCGAAGATTTATTATTTAATTTTATTCTGTGTATATTTACATTTATCATTGATTATTATTTAGTCTAGTTATTTTTGTATAACACAAACCCTCTCCAAGATAATGGTGAACCAACAGATGAAGCTCAAATGAAGACCCTGAATGGATCCTCCTCCTTGTCTAGCTAGGGTGGATATGTTGCACCACTAAAACCAAACCAACAATGGAAGGATTTTTTCAAACCCTAACGAAAAATTTGGACAAACCCCTACACGGTCACACAAATCAATATCAAATCAAGATATTTATAATGGATGAGTGCCTTCTCTTTTATCTTTTTTTTGAGTCCCATACCATGGGCAATACCATGGGTCATCCAATACCATCCATGAAATATCCGCTTTTTAATTAAATGACACCTTAATTATAATAATTTTAGGCCTAAGTGTACTCCAATAACCCATTGGAATGATCATCTGGAAAAGGACATCTCACACTCTTAAATATAAGAAGAATATCTGCATGTCTAGCTTTGGTGTAGTTAATTACCTTCAAAATTGGTATTTTCAATTGTAGTATCAATGGAAACTTTTGCATCATATTTGTTTTGAATATGTTATGGGAGACGCATTGAAGTATGCATATAACAGACTACTAGCTTGTAATGTGGTTCAAGTTCCAATAGTATCATGTTTTAAAGTGAACAAAGAGATAGAGCATGGGTGGAATCTAATTATGGAATCTCCTATTGCTATCATATATGTGACCTTCTCCATTAATGTGTCAGTTTGGCAGTGTTGGAGGGTATAGCTCTTAACAGTGATCCAAATTACAAGGTACTGAGTAGCTCCTACCCATGGATTGCACGGAAAGTCCTAACAGACAGTTCTCCTCAACTCAGATCAACACTACAAGCTCTTCTGTACAAGGTATCAAATCTTCATTTTTCAAAGCCAGTGCTAAGAGTTTTTCAAAAAATGCTATTAACTGCATTGGTTTTAAACTTTTAAGGAGTTGAATGCCAAATACTGCAATTTCCCATGCCCTCATAATGCGAGATTTCCTGTCTTAGCCATGTTCTATAGGAAAATGATGATTTCACTAATTGACAATGTACCAGGACGGGACATTCAGGATTGATCGGCTAGAGTCTTTGATTACTGAGGTTTGGTTTTTACTTGAAATATCATCTTATATTTCCAAAATTTGAAGTACGATATGCCACTGTGACAACCACTGGATTCTAGGCACATTATATTGACATACTAACCATTGGTGGTATATTGCTAAATTGAATATGTACAAGCAATATGAGTGGAATTGATCCATCATCTTTAACGCCTACGGCCCACATAGCAGTGAAAGAGTTTGTCATCCAAGATCAGAAATCAACTAGCCTGATAGGAAGATACTTTTTTTGTGGCAGTCTCTACGATCTACGACAAATGAGACTTTATCAGGACAAGCTGAAAAAGCAGATAGACAAAAAAGGATGGCGATTAAGCGCATACTTATATTTACTCTAAGTGAGAAGGTAGTGATTAACAGTAGTTTTTTGAAGTTCATAGGAAATATGTATGTTGTTAGTCATTTTAATTTATATATTCTAGTGCATTTATATAGTTTATAATATACTTGTGTTTATGAAGGTTTATAATCCCTCGTGGAATGAAACTGTTCGCTTATCATGTTTACTTTTCAGGGTGACTTCGTGAGGGAGATTTTGCTGGAGGAACTTGCCAAGGTATGCATGCCACTTATAGTATTCATTTTCTTTATCGATTTTTACGGCCTTCTCTTCAGTCCATGGATCTTCAAGCAGACACTTGCATATTATTTCTATATTATTTCTGACAATTCATTATGTCATTGATGTGTTGTAGGGTATAGATGCACTTAATCGAGCAACCTTTGAGAAAGCTGCATCTGTTGTTAGTTCAAGCTTGCCCATAACTTTTTCATTGCCTCTACAATTAGTGGAGGATGAAGATATCAAAAACTTGAAAACTGTACGTCGTCTCATCTTAGCACTGTCAGAAGGGCTTACCGGGGAGGAAAATCATAGCTTGGTAAGAACATTAGATCACCTTGGATCCAATGTACTTTTTCTGTAATGTAGTTTTTTTTATTGGGTACATTGATTGGCACACAGATATTTTAAAACTTTTCCTTTTCATTTCAGGAAGAAGGGAATTATTTCCTGAAAGAAGTCGATGTTCAGATGACATGGAATGATGCTGTAGTTGTTCTTCAACAATTGAGCTCCTCTGAGGAATTTTTTCCTATGCTTTCCGTCATTCTTGAGGTATTCCAGCGATAGTGATTCAATAGTTCACAGTACTTATAACTAAATTTTTATGTTACATCCTGTATCTTGGTCGAATATATTGTTTATTTCTCACTTCTCTTGGAGCCATCTCCAACTAAATCTGTATCACTTCCTGTCTTTAAGTTGACAGTATTGACAAATTTATTTATGTGACAGCTTCCATTGTCAGCTCAGCAGCAATCTTTTAGTTTGCCAGCAAATCTAGCTGGAAGGCTGGCATCACGCATCATAGCAAGAACCATTAGAAGATCAGTACTCTAACTCAACTATTGAGGGATGAAGTTACCTCTTATTCTGCTTACAATTGAGGTTTCGTGGCTTCTAGCTGGTTCGTAAAAATGATGCTCATCAAAAAGTTTAGGCTTGTTAATACACGGGTATGCTTTCTTTGTGTTTTTATAAATCAATTTTTCAAATGCCAAATATATTTCAACAATATGAATTAATTGGTTATCTTTTCTCCCTATGTCAAAAAATGGACACTCAACAATAGTTTTTGATAAAAACAGATTGACAAACGTGAAATTCAGATTGCACAGGAAAGATCACAAGTCACTCAGCGATTGTCACTACCATCAAAGATTGAACATTTCGAATTGGGTGTTTTAAAATTAATAGTCCTTATGGTGCAAGTCAAAAGTTCTTAAACTACTTGGTTCTCTACATTATTTGGAAATTGGAATGCAGAAAACGCAACAGTTCCTTTTAGATCAGAGTTGGCTGTATAGATTCCAGCCAGGATCATCATTTCAGGAAAGATGTAGAATCTGTTGGCATTGGAGCCAAACTTAACATGCTACCTCTCTCTGCCTATGTAGGGAGATGTAACTTGTGTGGGCACGCCTTGGCTCCATCATGTATGATGCTTGTGTATTTTTTGTTGTTTAGTAATGAAATATAAGATGCATTTTTGATGTCAAGGAATCGATCTTTAATAAGATGAAAGTCAGTTTTTATTACTAGCACAGCCACTTAACTTGTGGAGGGTGAACACTGACAGGCCACAAGTTAAAAGCCACGAACTGCCCATTATCTGTGCCTCAGCTACTAGTTATCACATGTCAACTGAGATATTTTTGATACATATTTTCTTTATAATTGCTTATTTCAAATTTGGAACGACTACCATTAAATAAATCTTAGCAATACACTTGTTTTATCTTCCTGCAATTTAGGAAAATGACCCTTCCTCGTCCACCCCATATTGTAAAATATAAACACCTATCGGTGTAATTATTAAGGTTTGGGGGTAGCTGAACAGTTTGGCATTTTTAAAAACAAAATCATAAGGTGCTTTTGTCTAGATTTCTTCATTGAAGGAATAAGATGAAAATAAGTTTCTATGAGTATTAAGTTTTGGGGTAATTGAACAGTTTGATAATTTTTAAATCACAAGTATAGAAAATTGGTAATTTCTTAGTAATTTCTACGAGTTTGATTTTTTTTTAAAATCATAATCGTGAAAGCATTTGCAATTTTTTTTACAAACAATTTGACTTAAATGAAAATCACAAATATTAGCAGAAATACAATTTACTTCACACAGTTTATTTTAAACAAAATCATAAAAAATCTTGTAATTTATTTTAAACAGTTTACCTAAAATGAAAATCACAACCTTAAAAAGGTTTGCAATTTACTTCAAACAGATTGACTTTAAATCGAAAGTCACAAGCATAAAAGAATATTTACTGTTTCTCTTAGAAGTTCTAACATGATATTAACCCATCTAGCTGACATATTCAAATGTTAGAGTGCAGTAGGACCTGTCGGAATTCAAGAAAGTGCCTCATCAAAACATGTAGAAGTTAATGGATATTTGTGGAAGAAACTGCCTAAAGATGAGTAGACTGACCCTCATATGTAAGTATTCATGGTAATAGTTTATTATGGACTAACTCTGAAACATGTATCATATACTTGCCCTTAAATTTAAATATAGAACATTTAGTCTCAAAATATATGAGGCACGTTTGTGTCCCTCATTTGCACAATAGTGCCCCTCTTAAGACCATAAAATATGGCTGCTCTTTTCAATAGCCAAACTCTACTTGAGTTGAACCCGTAAAGGGTGGTTTGGTAATAAAGTCTCCTAAAGGAGATCAATATAGAGAATGCACATGTAATTCGTTTTTGTATATTTATTTAAAGATAATGTGCTATTAGGGTTTATGTATAGAATTGGCTCTCATTAATGTTGCAATGACTTTGATTCCTGTTGATGAAATTGTCATTGATGCCAACATGGACTTGCAGTGGCCCCACAGGTTGTCATTGATACCACCAAGTCTCACTTGCAGTGCCTTGGACCCTTACAAAGTGGGTTTGTGCCTTGAAGCACCTTGTACCCACAAGGCTGGATCTTGTAGCCACCACCTTGTTGAAGATGCTGAAGACCCTGCTGATAGCGTTGAAGACCATGGAGATGGTGTTGAAGCCTTTGTGGATGATGGTCAAGCCCTAGATGGGTTGGAGAAGCATTAATGACCCATTCTGTGGTCATTCATGCTCTGATGGTGTCATGGTACCCCAAGAGAAGGTCTAGCAACCCCACAGGTGATGTCATGATGGTTCTTGACCCTTGGAGGTCTCTTGGTGTGGTTGAGGTGGTTGAAGAATCCTATGAAGCCCCTTGCTTGATGAAGAAGCCTTGAAGTAGCCCTTGGACCCACATTTGATGGCTTAATGGTCCTTAAAGGTGATGATGTGGTGATTAATGACTTAATTAATACTTGGAACCTTTGATGAAGATCTTGATGCCTGTGTAGCCCTTGTTGGGGTCATGAAGCCCTTGTAGATGGTCATTATGCATGAGAAGGTTTGGCACCCACATAAATGGTGGCATGATTACCCTTGGACACTATATAATCATTGATAGTGCATTCGGAAATGATTTGGGTCTTGGAATCCATACACATGGTGGTTTCTAAGCCCATGATTGTTGGAGCCTTTGATATGATGGAATCTTTGGTCATGATTCCCTCATCACTTGGCGATGGAGTCCTATGTGATGGGCTTGAATTCCATGGAAAATATCTTGTTTAAATATTATATGATATCTTTGAAAGAGTCTTTGAAACCCTTACATGTGGTGCCTTGGGTCTTGAACCCACACACTTGGTAGCTTGTTTGATGGTGATGTATGTTCCTCTTTGTGGTTATATGGCTATTGGGATGTATATGGAGGTAGAGACCATGGATGTGCCTTGATATGTTGAAGAATGCTTTGAAACTCTTGTAGTTGGTGGTATGGTCTTTGGCACCCTCATGTGTGGGGCCTTTGACGTCCTGAACATATTGAAGAATTTAAGGGTATTATATCAAAAAATTTCAAATAAACCCATCATAGGGAGATAGTCCTCGTCAAGCCATTTTCGTTGATATGTGGAGCATCTTCTAACTCCTTACAGTTGAAGAGATATGAATTTTTTAAGTTGGTGCACCCCACCTTTTTGGGTCAGCCCACCAAACAAAAGAGAATTTAATTATTTGTAATTTTGAATTACATGTCGGTCTAGTTTGAAGTACTAACTTTCCTCCACAACCTATATAAATAGAATATCAAACATTTCATTTGTTCATCATCAATTCTCAGTATTTTCGCAACTCTTGGAGAAAAGTGCGAAACTTTGAGGAGGAGAATTTTTTGGGCATCTTCACTAAAATTGGCATAACTTTCTCATGCGGAATCAGAATTACAAAATTCTTGGCTTGTTGGAAAGCTTGTTACGAGGGCTATGTGGTGACCTCATATAGAACTTATTTTGTTTTTTCTACTTTTTCTTCATCTTGTGATCTTTGAAAAGGTATGGTTCATGCTTTTGGGTTTTTCTTGTGATGACACATGTCTTTCATGGATAAAGTTCATCTTTGATCTTAGTATGTGAGCCTTTATATTGGTATATATATTTGGAGTCATTATGGAGGCTATTGTGATGATGTAGCATACCTTTATGCTATGATATGATACACTTTATGATGATAATGCATGTGATGATGATGTACACTCTATGATGTTGATGCACTCCTATACAATATGATGTACATGCATACCATAGTGTGATGATGCTCTCCTATGCACTATGATGTATACTTGATGATGATGATGATGCATAAACGGTGCAAACTGAGATGATGATGATGAGGATGCATACCCTATGACGATGATGCATACCTATGATGATGATGCATGACGATGCAAGTGTTAGATTTTTATCGTTTAATCAATATGATCTAGGATCTTATCTGAGAGAATAACTTGCACAACAATAATCACAAGAGACAAGAAACACAGATTTTCCTCGAAGAAACCATAAAGGAGAAAACCCCGCAACTTCTTCAGAGATAGAATGAGCACCAGTAGCAAAAGTAAAACCCAAAAGAATAAAGATGATCTTCGACAGCTGCTCTCCCTCTATCACTTGTGCGAACTAGTCCTCTCTTTCTCATGCACAATTGATGAGTGAGTGTGTGTTAAAATAGAGAGTCCCACTCTCTATTTATACCTTTTTTCCACTTGACATTTTCCCTACAGGACCGACTTCTCTAGGAGAATCTAATAACCCTAATATAACTCTACTGAGGGGTCTAATGCCTCGACATGCAATGGAGGGTTAACCTCAATGATTTTACATGACTTAATTACATTAATAACTCTCCCAATCAGAGGAACAAACATATTTGTCGGGGTACAATAAAATATACAAGTGAATATCTTCTGAAGTTACAATTACATTAACACTCCCTCTTAACTAGGAAGGTATTCTCTTGACACAAACATCAATACATATAGGCACAAGTCTTCAACGTTGGATCATCATCGTCATTGTTGCTGTTATTCTCATCATCTCGATCAAATGGTACTATCTCTTGAATATACTCGTCATAGGAAGTTCTACAAAGCCAACCCTTTTTCATGCTGGGTGTAGGCCTAACCTCTATGTAGGTCTTCAAATCATCAAGTAGGTATCGCTCAGGACTTATTGCCTTGCAAAACCTGAAGGATCTCTAGGACTGATTATATGCCTTTGTAAGACCTGAAGGAGCATCCTAGGATTGATTATATGCCTCTGCAAAACCTGAAGGATCTCTCGGGACTGATTATATGCCTCTGCAAAACCTGAAGGAGCATCCCAGGACTAATTATATGCCTCTGCAAAACCTGAAGGATCTCCCAAGACTGATTATATGCCTCTGCAAAACCTAAATGAGCATCCCAGGATTGATTATATGCCTCTGCAAAACCTGAAGGATCTCCCTGGACTGATTATATGCCTCTACAAAACCTGAAGGAGCATCCCATGACTTATTATATGCCTCTGCAAAACATGAGTATCCTATTGTCGTCTCGTCGTCTTCAGATCACCTCATCGTCACTCGGAGAACAGCCCAGATGCACACATCTCGACCACAACCCTTACATCTGCACCATGGGAGGACACACCTACCACCATGTGAGAATGGCTCTCGTGCATCTAAATCTTCTAGACCCATCACCTCCCCTTGGGAGGAACCTCGATTTGAAGTACACCAAGTGTCTTTCTGAAGTATTCAAACTTCACTCTAGCTAATGGCTTACACATCAGCTATATGCTTGTCTGTTGCAACATACTGGAGCTTCACTGCTCCTCTCTGCACCATATCCCTGATATAGTGGTACTTGATCTCAATGTGTTTCGACTTGTCATGGAACACTGGGTTCTCGGACAACTTCACACAACTCTGGTTGTCACAGAAGATACAAGTCGCCTCTAACTGGAGATCAAACAAATCAAACAGTAGCTTCCTAATCCACACTGCCTCACAACTAGCTGAACAAGTTGCGACATATTCTACTTTGGCTGTACTCAGTGCCACATAGGACTGTTTCCTGCTAAACCAAGAGATCACACCTGATCCCATACTAAAGTAGCACCTCGAATCACTCTTCCTATCTACAGTACTGCCATCCCAGACCGAATCAACATAACCTTGCAGGTTAACCTTTTGATTCACGTCATATTGGAGCCCATAATCAATCGTACCTTTCAGGTACCTCAATATATGCTTTGCAACAACCAGGTGAACTTGTCTTGGATCCGTCAGGAACTGTCTCAAGCTGTTCACAGCAAAGCATATGTCTGGTCTTGTGTTTGCCAGGTACATCAATGATCCAATCATCTGACGATATATCGTGGCATTAACTGACTCCGATGAAGCATCGCAAAGCAACTTCAAGTTCGATGCCATGGTTGTGGTTATTGCCTTGCAATCCATCATCCCAAATCTCTTTAGGATCTCTATTGTATACTTCCCTTGACCAAGGAAGATTCCATCTGTATTTTGCCACACCTCCATACCTAGAAAATAATGCATCATGCCCAGGTCCTTCATCTCAAACTCGGCAGCAAGATTCCTCTTTGTATTTGTAAGCAACCCATTCTCACCTGTCACAAATAGGTCATCTACATACAGTAGGAGTATCATTGGGTTCCCTTCCTCAACCTTGTAGTAAAGGTTGGAGTTCGATTTACTCTTGGTAAAGCCCAAACTAGTCAAGAAGTTGCTCATCCTGTCGTACCATGTCCTGGGCGCCTGTTTCAATTTGTACAAAGCTTTATTCAATTTGCACACGAGTCTTCTTGTCATGTGTCTCAAATCTGAGTAGCTGCTCCACATACACTTCCTCTTCCACTACACCATTCAAGACTGTTGCCTTGACATCCATCTGGTGTATTTTCCATTTCATCATTGTAACCAGAGAAGGTACTGTTCTGATGGAAGTGTATCTGGCTATAGGTGCAAAAGTCTCCTCATAATCTATCCCTTCTTTCTGGGAGAAGCCACGTGCCACAAATCTTGCTTTATATTTCTCTATGTTGCTATCTGCAGCATGCTTGATCTTGTAGATCCACTTGGAAGTCACAACAAACTTTCCTTCTGGTCTTGGGACCACATCCTAGACATCATTCTTCATGATCAACTGGTATTGCTCAATCATGGTGTCCTTCCATTCTTTCTTTTCTGTTGCTTCTTCATAGTTGGAAGGTTATGTGTCAGTGATTTCGCACAGCAGGGCTACATAACTGGAGTATGGCTTAGGTCTCTTTCTTTCTCTATGCATTCCTTCTGGAGCGACATATCTCTCTGCACCTAGGTTTGCCTCTCATACCCATGTTGGTTTCCTCTTGTGAGAATTCTTCTCACCGGGTGGATCTACATGTTCTTAAGGTTCTTCTTCTTCTCGATCTTCTTCTTGAGTTGCTTCATTCATTGTTGTATCTCGGATCTTGGGTACTTCTGGTTCTTTAATGTCTTCAATAGGTAGTTTTCTGGATTGGTTGTAAGCTGAGTCTTCGTCAAATGTCACGTCCTTGCTGATATCGATCTTCTTGTATCTTGGAAAGTATATTCTGTAAGCCTTCAAGTTTTCACTATATCTCACAAATATGCCCTTCTTTCCTGAAGGGTCTAGCTTCGTTCTTTTCTCCTTTGGAATGTGTATGTACACTGGGAAACCAAATATCTTAAGATGGTTGACTTCTGGTTTCTCGCCGAAGAAAGTTTCTCCAGGTGTCTTGTTGTCTAGTACTCTAGAGTACAATTATGTATATACACGATTGTTCTTGCAGCTTCTTCCCATAGATGCATGGGAAGATCCTGATCATGAAGCATTACCCTTGTTGCTTCCATAATCGTTCTATTCTTCCTTTCTGCAACTCCATTTTGTTGAGGATTGTATGGGGTGGTCAACTCCCTCTTAATCCTCGACTCTCTGCATAATTCCTTGAATTCTTTTGATGTGAATTCTTTGCCATTGTCTGATCGAAAGGTCTCGATTTTCTTTTCTGTGTGATTCTCCACCAGGGCTTTGAATTCCTTAAATTTGTTGAATACTTCATCTTTTCTCTCCAAGAAATATATTCAGATCTTCCTAGAAAAATCATCAATGAAAGAAACATAATATACATACCCACTCAATGACCTGGATGGCATTGGGTCGCATACATCAGAGTGGATGACTTCCAAGATTCCTTTTTCTTTGCTCTCGCTACTTGGAAATGTCTTATTTATGTTCTTTCCCTTCGCACATCCTTTGCAGATGCCTTCATGCTTTTTATGGATTTCATGAATACCATTGACTGCTTTGCTTGCAAGTGATAGCGCTTTATTGTGCACATGTGCAAGTGTTCTGTGCCATAATTTACTTGGCTCCATGGACTCATGGACCAAAGCTTGTTCAGGTTGGCCCTTCAGTTTGTATAAGTCAGGCTTCTTGCTCTCCAATCACTACTGCATCATATATGGTCTTTCCTTTTGGCCACATAAGAACTTGGCCATCAATAAATGCAACCCTCATACCTTTTTCATCCAATGCAAATATGGAGAGAAGATTCTTCTTAAGTCCTAGTACATATAGAACATCCTTCATCTTCAAAGATTTTCTAGAGTTCAGCTTGTAAGAGGCTTCATCACTTCCTTTTATAGGATATTGATAGTCATCCTCGAGTTTCACCTTGTGGGGTGACTCATGTTCAGATATAGTCACAAAAGATTCTTTAAATCCATTCATATGCTTGGAAGCCCCACTATCTACAAGCCAATCATTGTTGCCATGTGAAATAGTACCTGTGAGAGCTGAAATCAGAACATATTATTCATCGCTTGAAGAATCTTCACTGTCTCCTCTGGTTCTCTTCCTAGGAGGTTCATCATCCTATGCAGTGTGAGCATGATGTCTTTTTTTGTTGATCTTCTTCTTTTTATTCTTCGGACAATCTCTAGAAAAATGTCTCTTCTCATCGCAAGTATAGCATCTGACATTAGATAGGTCTCTCCTTCGTCTTCTAGGGTTATCTTTCTGATTCTGGTGGTGATGCTTTCCTTTCTTGTGATGAGAGTGCTCCCTTTTGTTATTCTTGGTGTGTGTTGTGAGAGCTTGATCTTTATTTCCCATCTTTTCTTCTCGAGCTACGATTTGAGCTTCTTCTTGTGAGCATTCCTCCCACAGCATACTGCAAGTGATTAACTTTCTTCTAGCACAGATTCCTTGAATAAAGTTGTCCCATGACCTAGGGAGACCATTCAAGGTGGTCATCACAACTTCTCCATTCTCTAT
Organism: Pseudotsuga menziesii; assembly: GCA_001517045.1. Classification (NCBI taxonomy): domain Eukaryota; kingdom Viridiplantae; phylum Streptophyta; class Pinopsida; order Pinales; family Pinaceae; genus Pseudotsuga; species Pseudotsuga menziesii. The sequence continues at coordinate 204,527 of LPNX010420360.1, read as the reverse complement.
GTTTTCTCCCACAGCTCAAGTTGTTCTTTGATTTGAGAGACCCTTGTAAAGTATGACTGTATAGTCTCTGCATTCTAGATCTTTACATTCTTCAACTCATTTCGCAAAGTCATCTTCTGATTAATATTCTTTCCTTAAAATAGCTTGGTCAAGGAATCAAACATCTCTTTAGCTGTCTTTAAGGAAGACACATGTGGTATAAGGTGATCCTTGATATAATCAGCAATACTCCTCTTGGCCTTGACCAAGTTCTTTTTGTGTAAGGCCGTAACTTCATCTCCCTCTGGAACTGGAACCTCTCCATTTATATAGGTGTCTAATTCATTCTCTTCAAGAACTAGTGAAATCCTATACTTCCATGCTCGGAAATTATCAGGTCCTTCAAGCTTATCCTCAAGCTTGGTGTGGTGACACATCTTTAATGAGAACCTCAAATGGAAATATAAAAGATTTAGATCTTACCACTTTGAGATGCCCAGACTGGATCTGGAGCCGGTTTTCTGGTCCGGGGTCAAATTAGGGTTTGACTTTCTTGGAGTTTTACCCAACCAAAAATTTCAATCTTTGTCTCTAAATTTCAATTTTGAGGAGGAGAACGATCCTACGTTGGGTTCACTCTAAAATTCCACTTCTATGAAAAGCCTTAATTTTCTGCAGCAATGACAAGTGAAAAATTGAAAATGCCTAAAATCAGATTCTGCTTCGACAGGAATATGCGCCCTTCAAAGGAGAGTTAGACTAGCCTCCTTTCCTTGATGATCTATGGAGAGAGACCCAAAAAATAATAAGCCCTAGCTTCTGCAGCTGCATTATGCCTTCTTCTCAATTTGGCTCCAATACCATGTTAGATTTTTATCGTTTAATCAAAATGATCTAGGATCTTATCTGAGAGAATAACATGCACAACAATAATCACAAGAGACAAGAGACACAAATATTTTCCTTGGGGAAACTATAAAAGAGAAAACCCCGCAACTTCCTTAGAGATAGAATGAGCACCAATAGCAAAAGTAAATCCCAAAAGAGTAAAGATGATCTTCGACAGTTGCTCTCTCTCTCACTTGTGCGAGGTAGTCCTCTCTTTCTCATGCACAATTGATGAGTGAGTGTGTGTTAAAATAGAGTCACACTCTCTATTTATACCTTTTTTCCACTTAACATTTTCCCTATAGAGTCGACTTCTTTAGGAGAGTCTAATAACCCTAATATAACTCAACTGAGGGGTCTAATTCCTCGACATTGATCCAGGTCATGCCTAGGTGCACGCTGGGGACAATAATCGACTGAATGAGTTGAGTACTATTATGGACGAAGCATATAAGAGGAACCAACAAAGCAGCAAATACATTAGGTCGACAAGAAGTATGCGCATAGACAATATGCAAGAATTTGAACCAATTTATTACTTATTCTCCATGAAAGATGGAGGACTAAGAATTGCCCTATATTAAATTAGTGTACATGCTTATATAGGATGCTGAGATGCTTGGGTGACTACTCGTTACGTTTAGTTACAAAAAAAGCTATAATGGTTTAGAAATTAAACTATCGATATTGACAAGGCATGGTGGTATGCTGTATGTCGAGGAAGACCTGTCGAGGTGAACCTGTCGAAGTGAACCTGCCGAGGTGGACCTGTCGAGGCGAACTTGTCAAAGCAGTCAAAGTAGTCGATGCAGTCGAAGTGCTAGACTTTGTTGAAGCTTGACAACCTACCAACTGCTGGTTGGATCATTCCTCATTCTTAAGAAACAATGGTCTCCATTGTGTATTCGTTGAGGTGAGGAAACTTATTGGCTACTTCAGTAGTAGAGTACCATTTTCCTTGTGCGGGGAGTTGTCCAGCTTTAGCCACTTGAAACAAGGGAATGCAGTTCATCCTTGTATGGCGTATGTGTCGTCCCACAATGGTGTCACAAAGAAGAGGTTCCTAAACATCTGGATGGATGTCTTCGGGTTCTGTTGTCTGCAAGTCGTTCTGTTCCAACAATGGTGCATGGTATGGTCAAAGTAGATCTGCATTGAAAACTGGATGTAGGCCAAGGCATGCAGGAATGTCGAGCTGAAAACCGTTTTCTCCAATATGTTTAAGGATAATGTATGGACCATATCGCAAAGGTTTCATCTTTCTGTATGGACCAGTAAAGTGCTCCTTCTTTAGATGTAACCAAACTTGATCCCTAATTTGGAATAAATGAGGGATATGATGATTGTCGTGTCGGGCCTTAGCTTTTGCATTAGTTCGTTGCAACATCTCCTGTGCTTGCTTCTGAATGTTGTAGATTTGATCTCTGAACTTCAATTCTTTCTCCACTTCTCCTTCTTTGAAGTCGGTGTTGTTCAATTGTGTTGAGGAACTGATTAAGTCGATAGGCATTGCGGGTTGAAATCTGTAACAGATCTCAAATGGACTCTTGCCCGTAGAGTTGTGTTGAGCACGATTGCAGGTGTTATGTATGTATGGAAGGTTGTCATCCCATGTTCAACGATACTTGTGGTTGTACATGCGAAACAATTGTACGACCAAGCGATTTACAACTTCCATCTGTTTGTTTGTCTGTGGATGGAAGGCTATTGACAAAGAAAGTCTCATGTCAAGCTATTTCTAGAGAGTTTTCCAAAAGGTGCTGGCAAATCTAGCATCTCGGTTGGAAATAATGGTCGTGGGGAGGCCATAATGTTTCCACACATGTTAAAAGAAGAGTTGAGCAGTCTGTTGTGTTGCCGTAGTTTTCTTGCATGGTATGATTATAGACATCTTGAAAAATCTGTCGACTTCTACTAATATCGCGTCATGCTGATGTTTGGTAGTAGGATATCCCGTCAAGTAGTCCATAGAAATAGATTCCCATGGTTAACTAGGAACTGGAAGGGGTGTGTACAGTCCTTGTCGTCGATTCGGCAGTTTAGCAATGGCACAAACCACGCACAATCGAATGTACTTGTTGACGTCAGATTTAAGTGAAGGTCGTGCCCAGGTGCACGCTGGGGACAATAGTCGACTAAATGAGTGAAGTATTGTTATGGCAAAATCATATAAGAAGAACCATCAAAGAAGGAAATACACTAGGTCGACAAGAAGTATGTGCACAGAAAATATGCAAGAATTCGAACCAATTTATTACTTCTTCTCCATGAAAGATGGAGGACTCAGAATTTCCCTATATTACATTAGTGTACATGCTTATATAGGATGCTGAGACGCTTGGGTGACTACCCGTCATGTTCAATTATAAAAGAAGTTATAACGGTTCAAAATTTCAAACATCGATATTGATAAGGCATGTTGGTATGATGTATGTCGAGGCAGACCTGTCGAGGCGAACCTGTCGAAGCGAACCTGTCGAAGTGGACATGTCGAGGCAAACCTGTCGAAGCAGTCGAAGTGTTGGACTTTGTCGAAGCTTGAAAACCTGCCAACTATTGGTTGGATCAGACATACAATGGAGGGTTAACCTCAATGACTTTACATGACTTAACTACATTAATGACTCTCCTGATTGAAGGAACAAACATCTTCGTCAGGGTAAAATAAAATATACAAGTGAATATCTTCCGAAGTTACAATTACATTAACAGCATGCCTTATGCTTAGTGAAAGCAGAGCAGAATTACTTGTTCAGTAATTGTGGATGATGAGGTGTACTATGATGTGTACATGAACAGATTGACCAGCTTGACCAACAGTATTAATGAGCGGAAAAGAATGACCAATAGTGATGAGCAAAGTTGATGTGCAGAGATACTTGAGCAGCAGTGATGAAAATATTGACCAAAGATTGATGAGCAGTGTTGACCAGCAGAGTGATGAGCAGAGATTGATGTGCAAAGCAGAGGTTGGTTGTGCAGTAGAGCCATATGATTGCTTGCAAAAAGAATATTGCACTTGAGGATTTGACTCCTCCAACCCTTCTTAGGTGGAGCTAAGAAAACTAGGTTGGGTCCTATTATGAGAGTTGGTTCTCTTTTCATCAGTTGGTGCTAATTGTAATCGAGAAGATTGTTGTCTTCTATGTACAATAAATAAAGATCAAAATTTCATATATTCTTGTATTTCTTTTGATGTGATGTTTATGCTTATGACTCACGGTCGATTCAACTAAAGAATATGATTATGTGATTAATGTTTGATATAGTTTTGATTGATTAAAAGAAGGTAAAAAGGTTTAAAATTGCTCACACACCGATTCACCCCCCTCTCAGTGTGACCATTGTGTCCAACAATTCCATATATGGGCAATAAAGAGGGTTAATGTACAACCTTTTTCTTGATAGGGCATGAACCTGCTTATTGTATGAAAAATATGTATATTTTCGAGAGGTCACTACTTGCTCTAGGAATCACCGATCCCAACTTGGGCACAGATCCCTTTAATCCCAAATATATATTGATAATGAAAACTCAATCCCAAATCACATCTAAGTGTGTACTCAAGATCATAATAAGTAGCACATAAGATCTCTACAAATTCTAACACAAATAGCAATCACACACAACGACACTTGTTTTTAGTTAGAAGACCCTAGAAAAACCCTTGCAAGAAAACTAGTGAGAGAGATATAGAAGTTTATTATCTTTGAATAGTGTACAATACGAAGGATAGACAGACCAACAACAAACTTATCTAAGAATCCATATATTTTGATCCTCATGCCTGATCTCTGATGGATGAGCCCTCTCAACTCATGCAAGCATACACCCTCCTCTTTGCAGTTGCTCTCTCACTGGGCCTCTGTTGTTGTAAATGTAACTTCGAAAGATATTCTATTGTATATTATTATTGTATTTTTATTGTAGCTTCGTCAGAGATGTTTTTCCTCCATCCGAGGATGTAATTATTATGTTTGGTCATGTAAGGTCATTGAGGTAAAACCTCCGTTGTAAATTTGGGCCTATGTTGTTGGAAGCGGGGAGTGGGAACGAGGACCAGAGCGAAAAGCAAAATTTTCAAAAGCTCTCATTTTGGGAGTATTTCGGTAGCATTTTTTGTATAGTCTATATTTTAATGGATTTATATCTAAAAAACTTGTAGGATGTTGAATTAGCTATAGAAAACATGGATTAAACCATATAAAACAATCATCTAGTAGTTATAACATTATCATCCAACAATCAACCATAAAACAATTTATAGGAGATTGGCAAAGAAAGGAGGTACCATAACATTGTCATCAAATGATTAACCTAGTATATGAGCTTTTGGTATAGGAAAGGAAGGGAGCCCGTTGAGAGCGCCTTGGGAGCGTTTTGGGAGAGAGCTTTTGAAGGAGGTGAGCTCTGGGAGCAGGACCAAGGGGGTGGGGGGTGCTCCCACACAACATAGGTCCAAGAAATAGAACCCCAAAAAGAATAATGTAAAATGTATTTTTGAGTCTCCCAAGAGACAAGTTGGCTTTGCTAGGTTAGGAGGTTGGCCTAATCAATTTTTAACTCAACCACTTGATGTGTATAAATAGGGAGGCGTCCTCCCTCATTTATACACACACTCACTCACTCAAGTTTGCATGAGTAAAAGAGAGAAGACAAATTCACTAGAGTAGAAAGAGAGAGTTGCAGAAGACTTCTTACTCTTGGATTTTCCATTTTTGTGATATTGCATTAGTGACAAATCTATCTGTGAAGAAGTTTGTGAGGTTTTCTCCTTTATGGTTTCCCCAAAGAAAATTCATGTTTCTATTGTGTTTTGTTGTGCTTGTTATTCTTTGAGTTAAAGATCTAATATAATTGAATTAAAGTGCAAACTCTAACATGGTATCAGAGCCACTATGAAAGAAGGCATTGTGCAACAGCTAGAAACTAGGGCTTCCTAGTTCAAGGTCTTCTCCCCACAAATCATCAGAAAAAGAGGGCTAGGCTAACTCAC
>LPNX010420360.1:185420-198488 GCA_001517045.1 Pseudotsuga menziesii | reverse complement strand
AGACCTATACGATATTTCAAATTTAAATCAATTTCATTGGCTAACACATGATGACATGGAATTTGAATAAAATTTAAAAGGCCCATTTTGAGTTGAAATTTCCTCTAATGCCCTAGGAGGGTGCATATTTTGGAGGAAGCAGAATCAAGTTTGAAGAATTTTCGTTTTTGACCTAGACACTAGTGCCGGGAAACACTAGGGCATCAAGCTTTTAGAGTTTTCCTCCATCAATTTGGGAAAGGGAGTACATTGGAAATCTTGTCTTGAAGAGGCGCATCTACCTATCCAGTCAGAAGTTTGAAATTCCTACTTTGGAAAATTAGGGTTTCTCTATGGAATCCTAGTCCATCCAACTCTAGAACTACGTTGGGAAACTCAAATTGGTAAGACCGAAAAATATCTGTTATTTCCATTTGAGGTTCTCATTTCAAAATGACCCACCACACCAAGCTTGATAATAAGCTTCAGGGAGATGACACCTTCGAGCATCAAAGTGTAGGATCTTTCTTGTCCTTAAAGAAAATGATTTGGACAAATATATTAGTGAGGAGGTTCCAGCACCATAGGGAGTTGAAGCAAAGGCTTTTCACGAGAAGAACTTGGTTAAGGACAAGAGAATTATTGTAGATTCTATTAAAGATCATCTCATTCCTCATGTGTCATCTATGAAGACACCCAAAGAGATGTTTGATGCTTTGACAACATTTTTCGAAGGAAAGAACATCAATGGGAAGATGACATTAAGGAACCAACTCAAGAATGTGAAGATCCAAAACTCAGAAACCATGCAATCCTACTTCAAAAGGGTCGCTCAAATCAAGGAACAACTTGAAGCAGTTGAAGTAAAGGTAGAAGGAGAGATTGTTATGACCACTTATTCTTGCAAAGACATAAGGATCAAGAAGGATTCCACCCAACAAACAAACAAAGATAAGTGTTCAATTTTCATTTAATGATATTGTATGGTTGTGCACTTGTTTATATTCATTTGATGTATTATGCATGTTTGAGTGTTTGCATTTATACTATTGAATTTCACATGATGGGTAAGTAGTCGATGGTGTTGTACAACATTCCATTGCCACTTAAACCGCTTTGCTGACGTATTGGGAGTAATGCACACTCTTAATAATATTGGGGTAGAATGCATCTAGAAAGTTATTGTATGTATACGGGATGTGGATGAATGTTGCAAACATCGGCTACTGTGTGACATATATTTGTCACTATTAATATGTTTTGGAAATTATGAGATGTTTCTAATCATGCAACTAAAATTCGATTATAGGAAAGATCGTGTAGTACTGTCACCTACAAGAAAACAGGGATGAGACTGGTTATGAAGAACAAGTAATGACGACAGTTCAAGATTCATGAAGAGGAACCTAAATCTCCCAGGTTCAAAGAAACCATGGCGGAAGAAATAAATTAAGAATAATATAAAGAATCTTGATATGACCTAAAGAGATCGGTAGATCCACCTCAAGAGATGAATACCATATTTGGGCACGAGAGATCATCCAAGATAAAGAAAAGTATGACGTAACTTCCAAAGAAATCAAGAGGCCTCAGACACACTTCAATTATATGGCACTAATGAGTGACATCATTGATGCAGATCCTTCCAGCTATGAAGAAGTATCCAATAAGAATGGAAGGAGACTATGATCAAAGAGTAACAGTTGATCAAGAAGAATGATGTCTAGGATGTGGTTCTGAGACCTGAAGGGAAGTACATAGCGTCTTCCATGAGGATATATAAGATCAAGCATGCACCAGATGGCATCATCAAGAGGTACAAAGAAAGGTTTGTTGTTTATCTCAGAAAGAGGGAGTAGACAATGACATACTCCATTGATTAGACTAACTTCTCCAGTGAAGTAGAAGTGTATATCGATCATAAAACCACGTGTGCGTAGAAGGCTTTGTATGAGCTTAGAAGGAACCCATGGGATAGTACATACAGTTACATGAGGAGCTTGAAGATCACTTAGAGTGATGAAGATCTTATCCTTTGCTACAAGGTTGAAAATGAAATCCTATAGAGGACGACAAGCTCACATATGGGTGCAAGAGGAACTTTTTATCAAAGTTCAATATAGAGGATCTTGGTATCCAGTGATTTTAAATGGACACATAGAAGATCAGTAGCAGAGGAAGATATTTGTCACTCCAGTATATAATGTTTTGAAACACAGAGTACAAAATGCAGAGGGAGGATGATGTTCTGCTTCAGAGGGAGTGACTGCATAAGATATATGAGTTTGATAATCTTGATATAGAACAATAGGATGGACAACTTACTAATGGGCCTAGGCTTTACTGAGAGTAAATTGGATTCCAACCTTTACTTCAAGGTTGAAGGCAGAATACCATTGATGCTCTTACTATATGTCGATGACCTGACAGGAGAGGAAGAACTCATTGTATATGAACGCAGGATACTTTCCACTGAGTTCAAGATGAAAGACGTAGGGATTATGCACGACTTCTTAGGCATGGAGGTGTGGCAGAGTGCGGATAGGATTTTCCTTGGTTAAGGAAAGTATGCAATGGAGAGTCTAAAGAAATTCGGAATGTTGTATTGCAAGGTGACAACCACACATATGGCATCAAACTTGAATCTTCTTTGTGATGCTTCATCAGAGTCGGTTGATTCCACGATGTATCGTCAAATGATTGGCTCATTGCTGTATCTGATGAATATGAGACCAGACATATGCTTTGTTGTTAACACCCTAAGCCAGTTACTGACGGATCTGATACATGTTCACCTAGTTGTTGCAAAGCATGTAGTAAGGTACCTAAAGGGTACAGTTGAATATAAGCTCAAGTATGATGTGAATCAGAAGATTAACTTGCACGATTATGTTGATTCATATTGGGCAGGCAACGCCACTGATAGGAAGAGCACTTTGGGTTGTTTCTTTAGTTTTAGATCTAATATGATCTCTTGGTTTGGCAATATGTAGTCTAGCGTGACACTGAATACAACCGAGGAAAAATATGTTACAACTTGCTCAACTAGTTGTGAGGTAGTATGTTTTTGAAAGCTACTATCTGATTTGATTGATCTGACTTGCATTTTTGTATGACACAGAGAGGAGAAGTGAAGCTCCAGTATGTGATCCAGATCAAGGCCCCTCGAAAGATGGAGTGATGAATTCTAGCATAGCTGGAGATACATGTTATCTGAGTGTAAAATTCCTAGAAAAGGTCGTAGGTTGCTCAAATGTAATTAGTCTTGTAGGTTGTCCTTTGATGTAATAAGTCCTGGCGAAGCTCGCAGGTTATCCTTGAACATAATCAATCATGGTGTGATTCTATGCTAGAAATAGATAGAATGAAGTTCGAGATATTCAGAGAAATACTTGGTGTGATCCAGAACGAGACCCCTCAATAGAGGGAGTGGTGAGTTATAGCATAGCTGGAGAGAGAGGTTGTTTGAGCGTAAAATCTTGGCGAAGATCATAGGTTGCTTAGATGTAATCAGTCTTGTAGGTTGTCCTCGAATGTAATCATTCCTAGTGAAGATCGTAGGTTACTCTTGGATGTAATTAGTCCAGATATGTTTCTATGCTAGAAATAGAAAGAGACCAAAAGATGCATATGTATGATATCTCACATGGGAAATGAAAAAGTTTGTCTGAGCGGAAAATACCATGGTGTAGCAGGTTTCTTCCACGTAATTAGTCATGTAGGTTTCCATGAGTGTAAATACGAGTCCCAACATGAGACCCAGGTTACCCATGTTAGATTTTTATCATTTAATCAATATGATCTTAGGGTCTTATCTGAGAGAATAGCATGCACAAGATACAAGAGACACCGAATTTTCCTCAAGGAAACCATAAAGGAGAAAACCATGCAACTTCCTCAGAGATAGAATGAGCACCAGTAGCAAAAGTAAAACCCGAAAACATAAACATAATCTCCAACAGCTGATATCTCTCACTTGTGCTGGCACTTCCTCTCTCACTTGTGCCAGCACTTCCTCTCTCACTCATGCGCCCCATTTGAGTGAGTGTATGTGACAAATAGAGAGTCTCGCTCTCTATTTATACTAGTTTTCGACTTGACAATTACTTACCAGGGTCGACATCTCTAGGAGAGTCTAATAACCCTAGTGCCCCTCAACTGTGGGGACTTTACCCCTTGATCAAGAACGAGGGTTAACCTCAACTCAATTGTGGGGAATATTTCCCCGACTTATAACTGAGGGTTAACCTCAATGACTTTGCATGACTTTATTATATTAATGACTCTCCCGATAGGAACATCGGGGTACAATGAAATACAAATGATTCTATTGATAGGAACATCGGGGTACAATATAAGTGAATACATTACGAAGTTACAAATACATCAACACTCCCTCTTAACTAGGAAGGTATTCTCTTGACACAATTCATAAGCACAAGTCTTCTTCTCTGGATCATCATCAAAGCTGGATCATCACTGGATCATCATCATCACTGCTCCACTATCTCGATCAAATGGTGATATCTCTCAATTCTACTCATCACAAGAAGTTCTACAGAGCCAACCCTTTTTCATGCTGGTTTTAAGCCTAGCCTCCATGTAGGTCTTCATCTTATTCAACACTTATATCTGACCATGGGAGGAACACATCCAACATCCATGTCAGAAAGGCCCTCCTAGCACTTACATCTGACCATGGGAGGAACACATCCAGCATCCATGTCAAAAAGGCACTCCCAACACTCACATCTGACCATGGGAGGCTCAGCCTATCACCATGTCAGAAAGGCCCAACACTCACATCTTACCATAGGACGAACCAATCCTGCATCTATGTCAGAAAGGCTCTTCACTTACATCTAACCATGAGAGGAACACACCCAACATTCATGTTAGAAGGGCTCTACACTTACATCTAACCATAATCGGAACACATACAACATTCATGTCAGAAGGGCTCTGCACTTACATCTGACCATGAGAGGAACACATTCAGCATTTATGTCAGAAGGGACTTGCACTTACATCTGACCATGAGAGGAACACATCCAGCATTCATGTCAGAAGGGCTCTGCACTTACATCTAACCATGAGAGGAACACATCCAACATTCATGTCAGAAGGGCTCTGCACTTACATCTGACCATGAGAGAAATACATCCAGCATTCATGTCAAAAGGGCTCTGCATTTATATCTGACCATGAGAGGAACCAATCTTGCATCCATGTCAGAAGGTCTCACGGATTCATCACTTCCCTTTGGAGGGAACCTTGATCTGGAGAACACCAAGATTCTCCCTGAAGTACTCAAACTTCACTCTGGCCATTTCTAGCATAGAATCACATCAGGGCTAATTACATCCAAGGATAACCTGTGAGCTTCGCCAGGACCGATTACATCCTAGGACAACCTACAAGACCGTTTACGTTTGAGCGACCTACGAGCTTCGCCAGGATTTTATGCTCAGACAACCTATCTCACCAACTATGCTAGAACTCCCTCTTTCGAGAGATCTCGATCTAAATCACAAACTGGAGCTTCATTGCTCCTTTTCGTGTTTGGTTGTACTCAGTGTAATGCAGGACTGCTTCCTGCTAAACCAAGAGATCACACATAATCCCATACTAAAGCAGCACCCCAGAGTGCTCTTCCTATCAATGGCATTGCCTGCCCAATCCGAATCAACATAACCCTCCAGGTTAATGTTTTGATTTGCCTCATACTTGAGCCCATAATCAACTGTACCCTTCAAGTACCTCAGAATATGCTTTGCAGCAATCAGGTGAACATGTCTCAGATCCATTAGGAATTGGCTCAATGTGTTCACAGCAAAGCAAATATCTGGTCTCGTATTCATCACGTACATCAAGGACCCAATCATCTGACGATACATCGTAGCATCAACCGACTCTGGTGAAGCATCACTCAATAGCTTCAGGTTTGATGCCATAGGTGTGGTCATGGATTTGCAGTCCCTCATCCTGAAGCTCTTTAGGATCTCTACTGCATACTTCCCTTGTCCCAGGGAGATTCCATCTACATTCTGTCACACCTCCATGCCTAGAAAGTAGTACATCATATCCAAGTCCTTCATCTCGAACTCGGCAACAAGTCTCCTTGCAACTTTAATGAGTTCCTCTTTTCTGTCAGGAATAAGTCATCGACATATAACAGGAGCATCACTGGTCTTCAACCTTGAAGTAAAGGTTGGAATCCGCTTTACTCTCAGTAAAGCCTAGAGCCATCAGTAATCTGTCCATCCTTTCGTACCATGTCGAACCTCAGGATCTTCTGTAGTCACTCCCTCTGAAGCGGAGCATCATACTCCCTTTTCCTTTCGTACTCTATGCATTGAAACATTTTGTACTAGAGTGACAAGTAGCTTCCTCTGCTACTAATATTCTATGTATCCATCTAGGCTCATTGGATACGAAAATCCTCTATCTTGGGCCATTTTCACTGAAAGTTCTTCTCGCACCCATCTGTGAGCTTGTCATCCTCTATAGGTTTTCATCTTCAACCTTGTAGCAAAGTTTAAAATCTTCATCACTCTAGGTGATCTTCAAGCTCCTCATGTATGTGTTATCCCATGGGTGTCTTCTAAGCTCATACAAGGCCTTATTTAATTTGCACACATGAGTCTTCATGTCATGTGTCTCAACTCCCACTGGCTGCAAATGTCTCTTAGTAGTCTATGCCTTCTTTCTGTGAGAAGCCTCGTGCTATGAATCTTGCCTTGTATCCCACAGGCTTCTCTTCAGGTCTCGATACCGCATCCTACACATCATTCTTCATGATTTGGTACTCTCCTTCCCTTTCTTCTTGGCTACTTCTTCATAGCTGGAAGGTTCTGCATCAATGATGTCGCCCAACAGTGTCTCATAACTGCACTGTTTCTGAGACCTATTTCTTTCTTTGAAAGTATCGTCATATTATTCTTCATTTTGGATAATTTCTTGACTGTCATCACTTGTTCTTCGGAACAAGTCTCATCCTACTTTTCTCATAAGCGATTGTATGCGAATATTTCCTACAAGTCAAATGCATTAGTTGTATGGTTAGAAACATTTCATAAGGCATATAATGAAAATTTTTATGCATAAAGATATAATCATGCAACTATTTTAGCCAATACAACTTTCATCTATATCTCACGGAACTTTCTAGATTCCGTCCATCTCTACCATGACATCATTNACTGTCATTAATGCAAACATTCTATCATGCATAATACATCAACTGAATATAAACAAATGCATAACAAAACAATATCATGAAATGACAAGTGAATACTTATCTTTATTTGTTTTGTGGGTAGACTCCTTTTAGCTTCATCATCTTCTTCATTCATAACAGCATCATTTCTTATCCAAATGCTTAATATGGATAAGAGATTTCTTCAAGAATTGAGTTCTTCATATTCCTCATCACTTGAGGGATCTTCTTTGAATCGTGAGTGTTTGATCTTCAGTTGCTCTCATCTTCTCTTCTCTTATTATGGGCTGAGCTTCATCTTGTGTATGCTCTTCCTAGAGTCTGTTGAAATTAATCACTTCCTTCTGGCACACATTCCTCGAATGAATGGATCCCATGATCCTAGGAGGCCATTCAAGGTGGTTATCACAACTTCTGCATTCTCCACTTCTTCTTCTACTTCTTCAAGTTGTTCTTTAGATTTATGTTCTTCCCTTCAAATAGCCTGGTCAAGGAATCAGAATTCTCTTTAGGTGTATTTAGGGAAGACACATGAGGGATAAGGTGATCCTCTTGGCCTTGACCAAGTTCTTCTTTTGTAAGGCTTTAGCCTCATCTCCCTCTGAAACTGGAACCTCTCCACTTACGTAGGTGTCCAATTCATTTTCTAGTGAAATCCTATACTTCCATGCTCGAAAGTTTTCAGCTTCACCAAGCTTGTCATCAAGTTGGTGTGATAGGTCATTTTGAATGGAGAACCTCAAATGTAAATAGAAAAAGATTAGATCTTACCGATTTGAGGTGTCCATCTTGGTTCTGGATCATGCTGATCTAGGGTTTGTCAGAGAAACCCTAATTTTCAAAACTTGGAATTTCAAACTTCTGATTGGATATAAATATGGGACTCTTCAAGTCGAGCTTTCCAATGTACTCCTTTTCTGAAACAGTGGAGGGAAGCTCCCAGAACAAAAAGCCCTAGTTTTCCAAATTCCTCTACAGAAATGCCTGATATTGGTTCTGCAATATCTCCGAATGTACTACTGTTTCCAAAATTTTGTATTGCGGTATCCTCATTTATCCTCTTTCCAACACCACAGGTTTGAGTAGAATTGGTTTCACCAATTGGGATGTATGAGAGTTTTCCCAAGGTGACTTATTTTAGGACTTTTCAACATAGATAACTTGTGCAGACTGCCACGTGTCCCTATATTATCATCAGGGTCTGAAACTCTTACCACAGACAGTACAGTTCGTTCCCTATCTAGAACATCTTGCAAAATTTCATTTGTACCTTCGTAGCCCGAGATATAACAATTCTCCCTAGGTGTCCGGTTTAGGGATGAATCCTGGAAGAGGCTGGAACCCTGATTTGGAGGAATCATATCTCCCAGAATATAGTGAATCTGAGGCTGAATTTTTTACACAACGGTACATCAGGATGTTATATTCGTCCTATGAAAATTTCAACCACTGATACTTCTTCAATATCGAGATTTAGCGAATGTAACAAAATTACCAGTTTTAGTACTTTAGGGTTTTTCAGGCCTGAGGTCAAATTAGGGTTTGACTTTCCCGAAGTTTTACCCAACCAAAAACTACGACCTTGGTCTCTAAACTTCGATTTTGATGAGGAGATCAATTCTATTCTGAGCCCACTCAAAAATTCCTCTTCTGTAAAAAGCCCTAATTTCTCGGAGCAAAAAATGAAAATGCCCATAATCAAATTATACTTAGACAGAAAGATGCATCCTTCAAAGGAGAGTTAGCCTAGCCTCCTTTTGTTGATGGATTGTGGAGAGAGACCCAAAAAGTAAGAATCCCTAGATATTGCCGCTGCACAGCGTCTTCTTCTCAGGTTAGCTCTGATACCATGTTATATTTTTATCATTTAAGCAATATGATCTTAAGATCTTATCTAAGAGAATAACTTGCACAACAATAATCACAAGAGACAAGCGAAACAAAGAATTTTCCTCGAGGAAACCATAAAGGAGAAAACCCCGCAACTTCCTCAGAGATAGAATGAGCACCAATATCAAAACTAAAACCCAAAAAGATAAAGATGATCTTCGACAACTGATCTCTCTCACTTGTGCCAGCACTTCCTCTCTCACTCATGCGCCCCACTTGAGTGAGTGTATATGACAAATAGAGTCTCACTCTCTATTTATATTAGTTTTCGACTTGACAATTACTTACTAGGGTCGACATCTCTAGGAGAGTCTAATAACCCTAGTGCCCTCAACTGTGGGGACTTTTCCCCTTGATCAACAAGGAGGGTTAACCTCAACTCAATTGTGGGGACTATTGCCCCGACTTACAACATAGGGTTAACCTAATTGGCTTTGCATGACTTTATTATATTAATGACTCACCCGATAGGAACATTGGGGTACAATAAAATACAAATGATTCTCCCGATAGGAACATCGAGGTACAATATAAGTGAATACATTCCGAAGTTACAAATACATCAACAACTCAGACGTAATCAATCCTAAAACAGGTTATCCGAATGTAAAAATGAGCCTTGGCATGATACGTAGGTTATTCAGATGTAATAAGTCATGTGGGTTGTCCAAGTGTAAAAAGGATCCCTAGCGTGGTACGCAGGTTACTTGGATGTAATATGCCCCGAAGGTTGTCTGAACGGAAAATATCTTGGATGCAGGTTGTTCATATGTAATAAGTCCTTGAGGTTGACCTGAAATGTAAAAGCCTTGGTGTAGAATGTTTTTCGTTCGTAATCATTCATTACATATGTATTTATATATGTGTGTGTTCCCATGTTGAAGATGATAAGGTCACGAATCACTTGAGGTGCACCTAGGCATTTCTCCTATGTTGGTAGAACGCAGGTTGACCATGGAGAGACGTAATGCACTTGGTGTGCTCCTAAGCGATTCTCGCATAGTGGAAGTTGTAGGTGTACTCCTATGGTGATAGAACATAGGTGGTTTGCATCTAAGTTGTGCTCTGTGTGATTTGTTTTGCCTTGTGCAAGACAAAGATATGATATGAACACGACGAGATGATTGTAGGAAACACAAGTTATTGTAGTGCCAATTTAAAGAACGTCCTGGGTTGTACCTACATGATGATCTAATATGACAAGAATATGGTAGGAGACATAGGTTATTGTAGTGACAAGAATATGGTAGGAGACATAGGTTATTGTAGTGGAAATGTAAAGAATGGTCTTGGTCTATACCTACATGATGGCTGGCTCGTGGATATCATGAAGGCTTGGATGAGGTCTAGGCCTACACCCAGCATGAAAAAGGGTTGGATATGTAGAAACTTCCTATGATAGATAGATTCGACACATTGGACAAGATGAGGACAATGGCAACAGCGATGATGATGACTTAGTGACAATGACTAGATGTGTTGTTGATTGTAGCGAGAAAATACCTTCCTAGTTAAGAGGGAGTGTTGTTGTAATTGTAACTTCAAAAGATATTCTAATTTATATTAATATTGTATATTGTTGTACCCCCATCGAAGATGTGTGGTCATCCTTTTGAGATGTCATCATTGTGTATGGTCACTGAGGTAAAACCTTTGTTATAAGTTAGGGCAATAGTTCTCAGGTTAAATAAAAGAAAATGTATTTGTGAGTATTCTTAGGTAGGTTGGACCCAAAGGTCACCTGGCCTACCTAGTTAGTTGAGTTAACAACTCAACGGAAGAATACAAATAGGGAGGCGCCCTCCTCATTTGTCACACACTCACTTGCTCTCTCATGTGCGCCTTAGGAGAGAGAGGAAGAGGAGGAAGAGAGATTTGTTGCAGACATGTTCTTGGATTATTCCATCTTGTGATCTTGTCTATGTGACAGAACTATTCTGAGGAAGTCTGTGGGGTTTTCTCCTTTAAGGTTTCCTCGATGAAAAACTATGTGTCTTGGGTATCTTGTGTATCTTTGATGTATTATTGTGATTCATATTCTTTCAGATAAAGATCCTAAGTAAATTAACTTAGAAAAACTAACACTATCCAACCCTAAAATTGACATAACCAAGAAAGAACATACTGGGATTCTTCATTGAAGAGGTCAATATCTAAAGGGAAGGATAAATTCTCTACCGAGACATCAGGTTTAAGGTTTTTCAATATGAAATCTTGTATCATTTTTGTCATAGCATGCCTGTACAATTCAATTATGTTTTCTTCCAGGAAACCTTCAAGGTTTTGGGAAAAATATTGTAGAACTTCTAACAGAGTAACCAGGGAATTTATGGGAAAAATTATTTTTAACTGAATGGAATCCATGATAACCATGATCTGACTGGGAATAGTTAGTCGCACACCACACAACAAAATTGGGGAAATTCGGTATGGTCTAGACAAAAATGGTGAAAATAAGACCTATGGATGGCATTTACATCTACTCCTCGTGCTTCTAAGGTTTTTAACTTATTCTTAATTTCATGAACATAACCAAACGATAAAATTGTATCAAATACATCACGACATTTGTCCTCGAATATTTCTTCGAATTTATTGAATTCCTTAGATTGAACATCCACTTCACCTTCTCCTTCCATTTTTAAAAACAACCGGTTGTTTCGGATACGTGACCTACCTAGCAATTGACAACATGAAAGAACAGCTCTGAATTGGTTTCCAAATGTGAAGGCACATTTTATCCTCGGGCACAAAATGACAAATATCCTTTTTCCACGTAAACCTTTTCATTTTATGATACTCCATAAGGTGATTTTGGGATCGCGAGAGGCAGTTTTCCTTTACATATTTTCACCCAGCGGAATGATCCTTAGCTCACCACGTGGAAGGCAGTAAATATTTCACTACCACTATACCTTTTCATCTCCCCCACTAGTTGAAAGCACTGAATAAATGTCAAATGTTGATCTTCTCCCCTTCGATCATGCGACTTTGATTATTTTCAATCTTTAGTACACTTCAATGGTCATTTCGCTAAAGTTCAGTAGAGTGCCAATGTTGGAATCAACATGACTATGGAGAAGGAAATTCAGATCCATTTCGACGTCTGACGTTTGACGTCAGGGAAGATAAGTTCCAAAATTGAAACGTTCGAGTTGACATAGCAATTTAAAGGATTTGCATTAACCTCTCGATTTCTGAATCCCGATGTCGATATCGTTTGGGTTGTCTTAACTATGTTAATTATTTATCCAATTAATTAAACTTAATCAATAATTAAAAGATTTAAGTTGAAATCCGTAAGTTTCGTTGTGTTGTGACTGATTTCAGTATTTCCCTTGGTCATTTGGTATTTTTTCCTTAGTTTTGGGGTCGAGTACATTACACAACATCTCCTCCATAGTGGTTGGGAACGTTACGTTACATAATGTAACGTGACAAAATCTCCCCCATATTGGGCAATAGAAGCACCTCTCGGTGCAAAAAAAAAAAATAGTTAACATAGATGTTATTGTAGACATGAAAAATGTCATTCTTCTATGATCATTATAAATCTATGAATAGTAGTGTATTGGAAATTATTGATAAATCGAGAATAATTTATAGTGTTGAAATCAAATAGGGATTAGAGTTGGAAACATCAAAGTAGTCAAATTTCAAGGAGGGATCAGGTGAAGAAGCCTCTCAATATTCATGGAAATATTAGGAAGGCCCATAAAAAATAGCAAAGTTGTACTATACCACGATGAATGATGTTTAGGAAGATGATTTTCTTAAGGAAATAGAAGGTTCGTCTAAAGGAAATCAAGGATATGCACAAGAGGAAGTGGTAGACTGTGAAAAATACTTTTTCCCCTACTCTAAAGATGGTAACCTTTCGGATGGTTATCTCCATTGCAACAAATATTTTATGGGAGGTAAATCAGATGGATGTTAAAATTTCCTTTTTAAATGGAGAATTGGACAAGGAGGTCTACATG
>LPNX010420360.1:133810-185358 GCA_001517045.1 Pseudotsuga menziesii | reverse complement strand
TTTCAAATTTAAAGCAATTTCATTGGCTAACACATGATGACATGGAATTTGAATAAAAGTTAAAAGGCCCATTTTGAGTTGAAATTTCCTCTAATGAAGCCGCAAAGGTTTCAAGTTCCTAAAAATAAATATCTAGTTTGTCAGTTTTAAAGTCTTAGTATGGACTCAAGAAGCCTCCTTGAGACTGACATTTCAAACATGATCAGTATCTTATCTTAGATATTATGGATTGAAAAAAAGTTATTATGAACCCACTCTTTATGTCAAAAAGAATAGTGATGACATAGTGATCCTAATTCTCTATGTTGATGATATCGCCATTATTGAAACCAACACCAACAATGACTCAATGGGTAAATTTTAATATTTGTTCTGTTTTTTAAATGACTAATCTATGCATGCTTCATTATTCCTTAGGTGTATAATTTTGGTAATCTAATCATACTATCTTTGTATCACAATTCAAGTATTCCACAACTCTCTTAAAAAAGTTTAAAATGCGTAAATGTGATCCTACATCTACACTTATGGAAGTCATGATAAAACTCTCAGCTTACACTAACTCTCATTAGTCAATGAGTCATTGGATCAAAAACTGGTAAGTAGTTTGATTTATCTCACCCAAACAAATCTATGTTTTTTTAATAAGTTATCTTTATCTATTCATGTCTAAACCTCAATATGTAAATTGGAAAACTACAATTGAGGCCTTGAATATTGCAAAAGGACCCTTGAATTTGACATTCTATATCAAATATCTTTTGATTTCAAGTTGCTATGATATATTAATTCTAATTGGACTATATCTATTGATACAATGAAGTAAACAATAAGTGTTACACATAATTCTCGTCACCATCATGTATTGAGAACCATAACACCAAAAATTGCCTCAATTCCCCAAGTAATGAAGTTAGACACTGTCCGAGACTCATATTTTCATATTTATGTCCACCACTGCTTCTTCCCTTTATGCAATAAGTGTTACCCTCTTTAGTAACGCCTCTTATAAATTGATAATGAGCGGTGCCACCGCCTTTACCCTTTGATCAATAAGTGGTTCCACCCTAGTAACGCTCTATCTCCATAGTGAAAAAGCAGTGCTCAAGTTTCAAAAGGAAAAATAGAATATTCATGAAGCTTCTCAAAGGAAAGCTTCGTGGTACCCTCCTACCTACTCTTGTGGAACTCCTGGACTCGAGATCCCCCCTAGTAGGATCTCCCTTCCACCTCATCCACCATTTTCTCAACCATCCCTTTTCTCCCAAGGGATATAAATACTAGCTCACCCCCATGGGTTGGAAGAGGAAATTTATGCTACTGCACCTAAGTTCTACCCAAATATAGGGTGAGCATAGAGAAAACAAGTCGGAGCTTTGAGGACAAGACTTGGAATGTGAGGAGGCATCACGACACTAAGGCACAATGGTTGTAATTTCTCTTCTTTTATGATTAATGCAATGATGGTTTCTTTCCCATAAAATGTATTGTGTTATGATCACTCATTTTGCTATCAGATTCCTTCGTCAATGATATAGATTTGTAGATCATTTTCTGGTACTTTTGATCTCATTTGTTGTTTGATGTGTTTATTGCAGGTACATCTGTGGAGATCTAGCACCATAGAAGTTGATACATCATACTACATGATAGATAAAAGACTCATTCCAGATATCTATCAATTCTATGGAAAGTGCTTATCCTTGTTATCACTCATTTGTTCTAAACTTGTATCATTCAGATCTAGAGAAACAACTCCTGTCTATAGAAGGTGAGAATTTCCAGCAACAAATCTGGCGACCATACTGGGAAGACATTCAACACTTCTGATCTTTCTTGGTTTTCAGCTCTTTTCTTTATTCCAAACTTCAACTTTTTTAGTGATAAGATCTACTAGTTTTGTAGTGATATTTTGGTTCAGTTTAACCAGGTCTACTTAGATCTGAAACACATCTGTTTTCTATGCTTAATTTTCTTGTCATTTTTTATATTTGATGTGAGTTATTTGACACTTAACTTTCTTTTTTCGCTCCATTTTTGTTTTGAAACCTACAGGAGACATCGTGCTTTCAGTAAGGACAATAGGCGGTGCCACTGCGTATGCTCAGTATACAACAGGAGGTTCCACCACTCTGTTTCAATGGAAAAAAGGCGGTGTCGAAGCGGTAATGCTCTGTCACCTACCTTCTGCAAGTGGTTCCAAGTAGGATTTTATACCCCTGTGATTTCAAAGCTTAATATCAGTTTGTTTATTTTCTGAGTGTGTTTATAGCTTCATCATTGAATTCTTGACTGTTAAATTCGAAATCTAAAAGTGGTAAAGGCTTATTTCATTTTGTTTTAAAGAGATAGGTTGTTTTGATTTGTTCAGTTGCTTGCTATGCTTGGGTTTGATTTTCGAAAGAGTGCTTGGAAGACATATAGTGAGATCTCTTATTACTGTTAGATCAGTTGAAAATGAATCTTTTGCTTTTGGTTCCTTCATTATTGTTTTTCATAGGTTAGTGAAAGATTACTTTTTCTTTTGATTAAGAAATTTTTTGAGGATGAACCATCGAATCCTTGATTAGTTTCACAAACTTTCAGGAATTCATGTTTCTTCCTTTTCTTTATATGATCTTTTCTCAACAAAAATATCATATTTTGAGTTAGGTATTTTCATATTTGAAGAATTTTAAAAAGAGTGTAGTGTCCCAAGTAGTTGTAGCATCTTTCTTTTTGGAAAATGGATCTTAGTTCATTTACTTTCAAGTTTGGTCATTAGAAGTCTTTTGTTTGCTTGCAATTTGAAAGATAGTTCACTGTGATT
Organism: Pseudotsuga menziesii; assembly: GCA_001517045.1. Classification (NCBI taxonomy): domain Eukaryota; kingdom Viridiplantae; phylum Streptophyta; class Pinopsida; order Pinales; family Pinaceae; genus Pseudotsuga; species Pseudotsuga menziesii. The sequence continues at coordinate 182,549 of LPNX010420360.1, read as the reverse complement.
GTTTGGGATTTATTTGTTTGAGAAATAGAATTGAATCACTCTCCCCCTCTTGTAAGTAGGGCATAATTAGAAAGATAAAGTAAAAATTTGCATGATCATGCTTGATGGTTTTACTTTTTTAGTCCACACCTCATGCATTCACCTAATTGTTTAAGATAAAATAAATGCTAGTTCTAGGTTAAAATATTTAGTAACTTGAGTGATAGGATAAAGACGTGTTTCGGTGTCTTAAAACATAGGAGTTTTCATTCTATTGCCTGTACTGCATCCCGGGGGCTTGTAGCTCTTCCACGTACCAACCGGTATATTGAATGTCCTTTCACATACCCTTGAGGTATATAGAAAGGTACTTCACGTACTCGGTAATATATTGGAAGTATCATATCGAATGGTTGTGCATTAGATAACACTAACACAAATTTGAGCTCCCACATACCTTGCGTATATCGGGAGACCCCTCTAGGGTACCTTAAACCAACTGAGAAAATCCTTTTGTCCATCTTGTTGGAACAATACACCAAGAACAACACTTGAGGAGCTACTACGCACATGTCGTCTAGGTAGTCAGGTGTTCAAGAAAGGGTACGATCCCAATCCTCCTTGTCACATTTTACTATTGTACCCTGCAGTATATCGCGAGTTGCGAAGACTTGATAATCCTAGTGAGGAACTAGATTTTATCACCCCCTCTTATCACCTAAGTTTTCTTGTGATCTTTAGCTTGCATAAGAGTGGTTTTTTGTGTCATTCTAGTTTCAAACCCTAGGTTATGTTTTTAGTGACCAGCAGTCTAGTTGAGCTACCTTTGAGACGATCTCAAAGAGTTCAAGGCTTACCACCTAACCTTCCTCCTGTTGTGGGAGAGATCCCAATGGAAGCCATAGACCAAGGGTGTCACTATTGATTCCCATGTGGAAGGAAATCCACTGTGTGGAAGTCGAGGAAGAATTTACTACTTATGATAATCACTTGGCCGAATAGCCTCCTATGGCTGATACCACCGTTCATTTTCCAATGGAAGGTCAGGTTGGTTCATCAAATTGGACCTTCAATCACCCGTTTGATGACACCCAGAGGGGATAATTTGTCCCTAATGCTTTTTTCTGGAGAACTTCTCTAGGCCAAGCTATTTTTGAGTATGGGACTACTAGACCTTCCTATGTTACCCCCATTAGGGAGGATCCATCAAATGAGGAAATGTTTAGAAGGCTCCAACCATCTATTGATCGTTTGCATGATTTTCAAGAGGGCCTTGCTAACATCATTACTTTGCCTCTTCCTCATCGTGCAACTATTTCTTCTCTTTTACCCTGTCTTCCGGAAACAACCCCTCCTGGATACTGTGCACTTTAGTTGTCTCAAACAACTCCTAATTTAGGATCACTGGCTTGAGGTTCAACAACTCCTTATCCAGGTCAACCCTCCAATCCTACTCCTGTGGCTCCAAATCCTGGGTCTGCCTCTGGTTCTCCTGTGTCTTCTATAGCTAGGGGGAAAACCCCATCTCAAGTTATTTCATTAGTTAGTGGAGTTATTTCCAGTGCAAGACAGACCTCTATTGTAGGACAACTAACAGTCATTGTTCCTTCCACAAACAGCAATATGGTTATTCCTCCTTATAGTACAGGGAAACCCTCAGGGGTACAACCTACGGTTAACCAACCTTCTTGGGTTATACTTACCCAAGAAATCAACCACCTATAAGAAATGTGAATTATAAACCCACATATTCAAGGATTGTTTATCCTAGGATTCCTTACTCCAAAAACATGTTTACACCATGGGGGCAACCTAATTGGCCATATATGCCTATTCCTGGAGGAACACCTATGGATACTGTTAGAGGTTATGGAGGGCCACCTTTTGGTGGTCCACCTTTTGGAGGGCCACCTGGCAGAGTACCTCCACCCAAAGGACCACCTGGAGGACCGTCATCGGGAGGTCTACCACTTGGAAGACCACCTTCTGGGGGACCACCACCCGGAGGACCACCTTATGGAGGACCACCAGCTGGAGGATCCCCTCCACCTGGAGGAGGACCTCCACCATCAGGAGGATCTTCAAGAGGATAATCTACAAATACATCACCCCAACTTCCAGTGTATCAATCGACTTATGGTCCTATTAGTATACAGATTCCATATCAATATTACCAATATATTGAACCTAATCAAAAACTTTCATTCCTGGAAACTTTGTACTTTCCTGATTTGTCCAAGTGGATCAACGATCCCATCCAACATAACCCTTTGTGGCCTGCAATTCTTGGGTTATACTTACCCAAGAAACCAACCACCTGTAAGCAATGTGAATTATCAACCTACATATTCATGGATTTTTTATCCTCGGATGCCTTACCCCGAAAACATGTTTACACCCTGGGGGAAACCCTTAGGGGTACAACCTAGGGTTAACCAACCTTCTTGGGTTATACTTACCCAAGAAATCAACCACCTGTAAGAAATGTGAATTATAAACCCACATATTCAGGGATTGTTTATCCTAGGATTCCTTACTCCGAAAACATGTTTACACCATGGGGGAAACCTAATTGGCCATATATTCCTATTCCTGGAGGAACACCTATGAATAATGTTGGAGGTTATGGAGGGCCACCTAGGGAAGGACCACCACCCAGAGGACCACCACCTGGAGGACCGCCATCGGTAGGTCCACCACCTGGAGGACCGCCTTCTAGGGGAACACCACCTGGAGGACCACCACCTGGAGGAGGCCCACCTCCTGGAGGCCCTCTGCCATTAGGAGGACCTTCAGGAGGATCATATGCAAATACACCACCCCAACTGCCAGTGTATCAATCGACTTATGCTCCTATTGGTATACAGATTCCATATCAGTATTATCAATATGTTGAACCTAATCGATCACTTCTGTTCTTGGAAACTTTGGACTTACCTGATTTGTCCAAGTGGATCAACGATCACATCCAACATAACCCTTCATGGCCTACAATTTCGGTTAAGTTACCATCAGACACTCCGAAGTTTGATGGGAAGCAAGGAGAGGATCCAAAAAATCACGTTATGGCATTCCATTTATGTTGTTCTTCTAACTCCTTGATGGATGATTCTATCCATTTGCGGCTCTTCCAGTGAACTTTAACTGGCATGGCTTCCAAGTGGTACATTGAGCTTCCAAAACATTCATTTGTAGATTTCAACTCATTGGCAACAATTTTTCTTACCCATTTCCAGCTACCTATTCGTTACGAGACTGGTACGGATATTTTAACATCGCTTCATCAAGATACTTCCACGAATATGTCAGATCATATTCATGAGTGGAGGAGACAACGAAGACCTATTAAATCTCCTATCCAAGACCAATTGTTGGTTGGTTGGTTTACGAAATCCTTGTTGCCTCCCATTTCCCATGATGTGGCTATGGGTGTTGTCGTCACTAAAGAGCAGGCTATCAATCGGGCTCGGTATCTGGACTTGGTTTATTCTCAGTTTGGAACTTTGTATGATCTGATTCCTTAGGCTCCTCATCCCAGCAAAGATCATGCCAAGCCACCTGTAGAAACTCTTGTTGATTGGGTTGTAGGTTCAATCCAGCCCCCATCTACAGTGAAACCTGCCAAGCAACAGAGTACTTCTACCACTACTCCTTCCACTCCTGTGGTTTATGCTGAGGTGAATGCTATTCAAACTACATAGACACCCAGTAATAAAAAGAAAGGAAAACGAAAAGGTAAAAATTCAGGAAACCAAGAGGAGAACCCCAAGATTGCGACCTAAGAGAACGAAAACAAAGGTAAAAGGAAGGCTAAGTATCCTTTCCTACTGTGTGGTGGTGGCCAATTCACAAAGGAGTTCTCTCGTCATGAAGAAATTAATAAAATTTTGAAAAATAACCCTACACTGGCGGTACTTATCGACCCTTTTCCATCTCAACAGCACCTGATTGATCACATGTCTTCACAAGGAACCTCTAACTCTATTGAAGAGATCCGAGTGATGTCCATGGAAACTGTTAGCTTGACTACTCATAGTCAGACATATGACAAACCGGTAGAGAAGAAGGATGAGAGTGCTTCTTCCGAGAAAGTTCCTTCTACAGGTTCTTCTCCTCCACCTCCGTCTAATGGCCCTCTTACGATTGAGAAACCTAACCTTGACTTGATTTTGCGCCCACCTATGACTACTCTCCGAAAATATGTTTTCAACCCAAATGCTCGAACTGCCCAATTCTACAATGTTGTTGAAGACTTGGCTCAAGCACCTTGTGTTATGTCTACGCTGAGGTACTCAAAAGTTTCCCTATGCAACGCAAAAATATGTTGATGGATTTAGGGTCCTTAGATACGGATAACGCTAATTTGATTCATTTTAACGTGGATAATTACAAGTCCATGTTACCTCACCATCTCGCATTTCAAATCACGTGCAAGTTAGTTGGGAAAAAGGTCCATCGGACTGTATTGGATGAAGGGGATTCCACCTCAGTATTGTATGTGTCTTGCTGGAGAGCCATTGGTTCTCTCGAACTTATGAAGTCACCCACAACTTTGAAATCTTTCGACAGACGAGGTTTCCAACCTCATGGTCTGTTATTGGCCTTATCGATCGAGCTAAGGGGAAAGATTGTTTCCATTCAAGTGGAGGTAGTCGATGCTCCATTAGATTGTAATCTACTATTGGGGAGAAACTGGTTTTATGCTATGACGGTTGTTGCTTCGATGGTCCTTCATACTCTCCAATTCCCTCACTTAGAGAAGATTGTAACTATTGATCAGCTTGATTTTTGTTCACTTAATGTTACTTCCCCTACCCCAACCGATTGATAAGGCGGAGGGGATTTCCCTAGCATAGGAATATTGTTTTATGGGTGTGTTTCCATCGACCCCTCCTAGTACGGAAGTGGCAACTGTGAACATGATTTCCATGACCGGCCATAGTCCTAGAGGTAAAGAAATTGGTGATACATCTTCTCTAGGTCCTTACGAAGCGCTCTATGATGCTAGTCAATCTGTTTCTGATGTACACTACGATGATCATCATCTAGTGGCATCGGATCCCTACCACCTACCCTATTGGCTAGATTCCCCTCTCCCCACCCTGGATTATCTCTCGCAGAATTTCCTGTCGGATGAGTCTATTATGGAGATCATGAGTGTGGACGAACCTGTTTGGGAAGATCATCACCATAGATCATCTTTCCTTCCCAATGCCAATTCGGTAGACTCTGATTTTGTCTCTCATTAGTACTGATATTGTCAAAAATCCTCAAAATTTGGTACTATTACAAGGCACTGATTCCGAAGGAAACCTCTGTAACATCACCCAGACGACTCCCATTGACATATCAGTGAAGTTTGGAATTGTTGAACACGTTCTTGTAGGCGAGAACTGTTCAACTGAAGAAACTAAAAAGTATAGAGCTCTATTCAAAGAGTTTCGAGATGGTTTTTCCTGGACATATGAAGAAATGTCTAGGATTGATCCGTCCATCGTTGTACACGAAATTAAGACTTATCCCATGGCAATACCAGTCTGGAAAAAACTACGTCAAGTCCATCCAAGGAAAGTTGCGGCAATAAAAGACGAGGTTGAGAAAATTCTGAAAGTTGGTTTTCTTTATCCCATACCGCTGACTGAATTGGTATCTAATATTCTCGCTGTAGCTAAGAAGAAGGGTGCTATTAGGGTTTGCATTGATTTTCAAGATTTGAATAAGGCTTGTCCCAAGGACAATTTCCCTACTCTACATATCAATCAAATCATTGATAACTGTGATGGAAGAGTCATCTTCTCATTTATAGATGGCTTTTTCGGCTATAAACGACATTCATTTGTCCGTGGGGAACCTTTGCATATCGGAAGTTACCCTTTGGTTTGAAAAACATCGGAGCTACATTCCAACATGCCATGTCCTACACTTTTTACAATATTAAACGCATTGTGGAACCGTATCTAGACGACCTCCCTGCTCATTCACAAAAACGAGAGGATCACCCAGGGAATCTTAGGGATATTTTCCTTCAATGTCGTCATTATAATATTTGGCTCAATCCACATAAATGTGTCTTTGGTGTTGAGACTGGACGTCTTCTTGGCTTCGTGGTTTCCAAAGATGGCATCCGGATAGATCCTTTGAAGATAGCTTCTATTTAGGCCTTACATGCCCCAACTAATATTACTGAACTCCAAAGTTTGCAAGGGAAGGAAAACTTTCTTCACCATTTTGTATGCAACTTTGCAGAAAAAACACATGGCTATATGCGTCTCCTTAAGAAGGACACTCTTTTCTTTTGGGATGACCAGGCCCAAAGAGCTTTTGATAATTTGAAACATGCTCTGACACATTCACTGGTGTTGCACCCCCCAAATTATTCAAAATACTTTCTTCTTTATGTTGTCGCCTCCACTACTACCATCGATATGGTTCTGGTGTAAGAAGATCTCAATGGCTAAGAGAATGTGATTTATTACTTAAGTAAGAGTCTCCTTGACTCTGAAACTCGTTATTCATGTGTGGAGAAGTCAGCTTTGGCTACGGTCATTGTTGTGCAAATATTTTGTCAATACATTTTAATATGCACCATAATTGCTCTCGTTGATCAAAACCCTATATATTACATTTTGACCTGTCAAGTACTAGGGGGCAAGTATTCTCGTTGTATCGTCATCCTACAGGAATTCAATCTCGAGTTCACTAAGGCTACTTCCAAGAAGTCCTTAGTTTTCGTGGAGTTAATGTGTGACCTTCCCTATGCTCTCATGTAAGTTGAGCCCAATGATTAATTTTTGGATGAATTTTTGTTCCTAATTAGCACAGTCGACCCGTGGTATGGAGATCTTATCATTTATCTCCAAACCCAAAGGTTTCAACCTGATATGTCCCGTGACAATCGTCGACACATCCCTCACCACGCAAAATATTACCTCATTTTAAATGACACATTATACCGGCGTGGTATCGACTCTGTTCTTTGACAATGTCTTACACACAAAGAGGTTGTACAAGTATTGAATGACTACCAATCTGGAGCATGTGGCGGTCATCTTTCTGGGATGGCTACAGCTCAAAAAATCCTTCACGCTGGGTATTTTTGGCCTCAATCTTCAAATATTGTCATGAAGCGGTTAAAAACTTCCCACCCTACCAACTTTTTTATCCAAACAAGCGCACCCGCCCTAATCCTTTACACCCCATCATTGCCTTTGGCCCTTTCTCCAAATGGGGGATAGATTTTATGCATTATAATCCTACTTTAGCCAGGGGGCATGGCTAGATCATTGTAGCCATAGATTATTTTACAAAATGGGATGAGGCAATGCCTACATATGCAAAGGATGGAAGGACTATCACCCTCCTTCTTTTAATCATGTGATAGCTAGGTTTGGAGTTCCGCAAGCCATAGTCACTGATCACGGATCTGATTTTCGTAACCAAATGATGGTCGAGTTGAGTGATAAGCTGGGTTTTTATCATGAAAACTCAACTCCTTATTATCCGCATGCTAATGGTCAAGTTGAATCCATTAACAAATTTTTGAAGACTATTTTGCGTAGGATGGAAGGAGATCATAAATCCAACTGGCACTTAATTCTATTTTCTACATTATGGTCTTATAGAACTACGGCTAAAACAGCAACCGGTTTCACACCGTTTTAGTTGGTTTATGGACTGGATGTTGTCCTACCTATCGAATGTGAGATCCTGTCACTCAAGCTTGCAGTAGAGCTTCTCCCAAACACTTCTGCTGAAGAAGAACGTTTTTTGTATTTGACGAACCTTGATGAGAATCGAAGAAATGTTTTCTTAGCTACTGAGGCACATAAAAAATGCGTCAAGGCCCAATGCGATAAGCCCATTCAACCTCGTGTCTTTAATGAAGGTGACATGGTTCTAACCTATGATCAGAAGCATGACAAACTTGGAAAAGGGAAGTTGGAATCCATGAAAGTATGGTCCCTTCATCGTGAGTAAATTCTTAGAGAAAGGGGCCTATGAGCTTGTATATAACGATGGGATACATTTCGGGAAACCTCGCAATGGCTTGTACCTGAAAAGATAATATGCTTAAAGATATTTATATTATAGTACCTTGCATATATGTACATTGATTGACTTTTTGAGATTTTGTCAGTGTTGTTTATACCATGTTTTGGTTATACAGATCGAAAGGCTTTTTATAGTTTTGTTGATGGTGCTTGCCGCCATACCATGAACCTCTCTTCAGCTGCTTGGGTTTTATATTCCCTTGCTCATGACCTAGTCAGTTCAGGAGTGGTTTGTGTAGGTCCAGCCACCAATAACATCGTCGAGTATCATGCAGTAATAGGTTTGTTAATCAAGGCTACATCTCGGGACATTGATCACTTGGTAGTTTTTATGGACTCACAGTTAGTGGTTTTTCACTTGAACCACATTTATGCCATCCAAAACCCTAAACTCCTTCGTCTTTTTCAGAGAGTATTTTTTTTAGAAAGGTCATTTGAGTCTATTACTTATAGGCATATTCCTAGGTCTTATAACATTGTTGCAGACTCATTGGTCAATTACATTTTGGACTGGTATATTGCCCACACATAACTTTGATAAATAAAACATGGTTCATTGTAAATAAAATAAACAATAAAAAGACATAAAAACTCATATAAATTTCACTCCACATTTGAAAATAGATAAGCCACCATAAATAAGTATATATATATATATATATATATATATATATAAAGTGTTTTACAAAAAATATGGTCTCGAGACCCTGACTGAAGTACACTGGCTTTCAGATATATAAAATGACAAAAATTACTGAAGCTAGGTAGCTTTCAGTGTCTACAACATGTGGGATAACTAGTGATGCTCATCGTAACACATGATGGATCTTGCTACCCTCCGTAGCAGGCGGCTAAATCGACTTGACACTCCAGTTGTATGCCTTTGGTACCTCCTAGGAAGGTCGTCTATGGAAGCATATGGAATATCAAGAGTTAATCGGTTGAGGTTCTCCTCCAACTCAGTAAACTCATTATCTCCTCTATGGGCGAAGCGAGACCCCGCTCACTTATCAATTGGGGAGGATCCCCCAGTTTGTGCATCTCCTACATCTGCATGAAATTTTTAGTTCTCGTTATCATCCATAAAATAATAAAACATAAAATTCAAAAATAATCAATGTCTTGAGTATTCTTCTTACCAATATCGCCCCATTAGGCACTTACCGGTAAGGGTAGATCAAGGTCTCCTCTAAAGTCAGTACCAGCATACGCATAATCCTCAACCATGAGGAGTTGGTCATCTAACCAACGGAAAAATGTGCTCCCATACTTGACCTTGGACCCTCCACCACCAGTGCAGGACACGATCTCTACCCATCGCAACATGTAGGGTCTCGAGCTCTCAGCTCGGTGAAAGCCACCTATGGCCTCAGATGAGGTACCCACTCGAAGAAGAAGGATGCTAAGATGGTGCCATAACCAAACTGTTTAAACTCCCCCTGCCAACACTTAGTCAGTTGTTCTTTAACGACACTCAGTAAAGCCTTGGCCTAGTTAAAGACTGTAGGTGCCATAGCCTCCAAGGCATAAAGCATGTGTGCTTGGGAAGCCTAATGAGCCCCTTGGATCCCTGCAACCCAATGCATCGTGAAAAGCACTGTCTCGAGAGACAAATCCATCACCGCCTTGATTGGGATATTTTTCCCAGACATATGAGTGCTTGGAAAACAATGGCGATCTATGAGCTCCTGTGTTGTGACATCCCCTCCTTGGGAACTTGTCAATGAGATAGGCTCCTTGCGCCTAGATAACCCTGTAAGGAAGTAGATGTCTTCTACTTCCACGATAAGAACATGCCCCCTCACTTCGAAGTACTACTATTGCTCCAAGTTCCACATTCTTAGTATATACTCCAGTAGTCTCACATAAGACCTCATGCTTGGAACACGAAAGAATTTTAGGATGCCACATCCCCGTAAAGAAGCTATAGAACCGGCATCTGCTCCGGCCCTGGCATCATCATCCTCATGTTGGCTCTCCTTCCACACAACCATTTTGACCAAAGTGACCTGCCAAAAATCAAAATTGAAGTATTAGAATACATTTCCAATCATTAAAAATACTTTAAAGACTTTCTTTTGGCTTGGTCGTTCATCATTTGGGAACAACATGCAGCACCACCTCTGTCTCTTTGAGACAAAGCGGTGGCACCTCTTTTTTAGCTATGAAATCCACGATTTTGCTCAGGAACCGCCTTTCTCACAAAGGGAAAGAGTGTTACCCTGCGGGTGTTTTTTACCCAAGGGTAGAACCCCAAAACCCCAAAACAGTTGCATGGAAAGGGAAAATTCAACCATAAAAATGTTAGGGATAGGTTTAGCTCTTACCTGGAGCTGACGAATCAAGAAACAAATAGTTGATGACTCTGGAATCCTTTCCTGAAGTCTACACACAAATGGCTCCAAATAGCTCTCCAACTTGGTAAAAAGTGAAATGGCATGTTTTTTACTATTTCATTGGTTTTTATATGAAATGTTTTAGGGTTTATTGCATTATTTTAATCTTTTTAATTATTTTATTAAAAATGCCATTTTACATAGTCATTAAAAACTAGTTTTTTTAATATTTTGGAGATCTAATAGTCTTTTAAAAAAAATTGCACAGATGAAAGTTAAAATTTTTCGGTTATGAGTGAGTTTTTTTTTTACTATTTCGTACTTGCATAAAACGGAAAAATTCATCGAGCACTAATTTTGACATTTTGGTTGTACTCTTTAAACCCAACACCAAAGTTTCGAGTCAACTTTCGCTTCTTTTCAGACTCGTTAAACCCCTTCATAGCGAAAAGAAACCCTAACGGAGTCTTCTTTAAACTCTTTTCAGACTCCTTAAATGTAAAAATATCGTCGAGTGAACTTGTCTTCTTCACGCTCGTAAAAGTACTTGAATGGTCATCTTCCCGACGATAGTTTATCTCTTTTTTGGTTTGGATTTACTATTTACAAAAAATGAATACTCCAGCCAATCATGACTAAGAGAGTTCTCTTGGGTATTATTTTATACTTTTTCGGGCCCTAGGGATTAAATCATATGAAAAATGTCATTTTCAAGTCTTCTTTCGTTTTCATTCAGACTCTCTAAACATGAACGATACCGAGTTAAATTTCAATGGACTTGTTAAACTAAACATTGAGGGGCCCTTCTTTTGGGAACGAACCCCTCATTTTTTAGTTTCGTGAAACATATGAGAATGGACTTATCTTAGGATAAGCTACAAGTGTTTGTTGTCCTCTTTGAACTCCTAAAAACGAAAAGAGGCATTCATCAATCATGATGGGGAAATTAAGGGAAGGGAACTATATCTCATTTGCAATAATGACAGTTATTTGTCATCTTTGAACATGGCACTTGGTTGCATTTCATTCAGTCAATTGGGTATTCATCTTGCTTCCAAGTTGATCCACTTTCATTAGTCATGTCACTCCCTTGAGTCTTTCCAATAATGCATCGTCCAATGTCACCAGGGATGATTTTAAGGAACCATCCTTATTTAAAAGTATATAAATGTTGGCAAATCTTACCAATTCTTAAAACACCAACTATAAAATGTTTGGCGATATTTTTCAAAAAATATTTTAATTTCCAAGGATTTTATATCGTTTATATAATAAATTGGTGATTTTTAGGGTGAAAAAAATTTACCCCATCAAAATTGAGCAAATTAGGGCTTCAAAAATTGCAAAATGGCGAATATTTTTTGGAGAAAACCCCCTAAAAATAACACATGGGATAAATTTTGCCCCTAAAATTATCCCTGACCGTCGCATTATGTCTTGATATCCGTTTGGTCAAGTCAATGCTTCCAAGTCTTTGGTCATGCCGCCTAATCTTCAAAGGGAAGTCATATTGAGAGTTTGCATCTACAGTTTATATTTTGTGTCAATTACCTTTGAGTCAGTCCCATGGTTACATCATACTCAAAATTCCAGAACTTTGTTTCAAGTTTTGTGTCATCGATATGGGATTCATCATGGCCCTCCTTCAACGAGACTATTCCTATTGACTTCAATTCATCATCCAAGAATTAGTCTTAGAAACAAATTAGTACCTTGAGATCTGTATGCATCAATGACAGATTCTCTCGCTTTCGACATAGGTTCACATCATTGACCGTTGGTTGAAAGATTCAATTGAGTGTTCGACATCAAATCATCTATTCACAGTCAGGAGATTGTACTAGGGTACCTTTGGAATCATCGACATCAATGGTGATCTCCCTTGCACGTGTTAACGGTTCTCATCATTGATTGGTAATCAAGCGGTTTCTACCATGTTCGATATCAATACCTTGTAATCACATGGACAAAATCATACTTTGTGGAAGACGAGACGAAGACCTTGGGTATTTGTTAAGCACTCATTGCTTTCCCCAGGTTGCGATGGAGTATTTGTATGAGTCTTACCATGAATCCACATTTGTATGGTCGTGGTTGTGCTTAAATTTGCGTCCATTTGACATAGATCTACATTGTATGTTTGGTAGCTATGTCCAAGTTTGAGTCTCTTTCACGTGGATCTATATTGTATTTTAGTAGCCATGAGTATTTATCTCTCTCATGGATCTTCCTTGTATTGGTCTACAGCCATGATGAGGAGTCATTTGGATATGGGTCAAAAGTGTTGATGTATTGAGGAAGCCGAGTTGATGATGATCTTCGATCAAGCGATTTCTTGCCTCAAAGTGACAACTTGTTCTTACAAAGTTCTCACCTATCGTATCCCTCTAGCCTCATGATTTGGGGGGCATTTTGTTACACATACTTCTCGTTACCATCATGTAATGAGAACCAAAACACCAGAAATTGCCTCAATTCCTCAAGTAATGAAGTTAGACACTGGCCAGATCTCATATTTTCATATTTGTGTCCACCACCGCTTCTGGCCTTTATGCAATAAGTGTTTCCCTCTTCAGTAATGCCTCTTTTGTAATGACAATGAGCGGTGCCACCCCCTTTATCCTTTGATCAATAAGCAATTCCACCCTGGTAACGCTCTGTCTCCATAGTGAAAAAGCGGTGCTCGAGTTTCAAAAGGAAAAAGAGAAGATTCATGAAGCTTCTTGAAGGAAATCTTCGTGGCACCATCATCCATACTCTTGTGGATCACTTGGAATCAAGATCCCCCCTAGTAGGATCTCCCTTCCACTTCATCCACCATTTTCTCAACCATCCCTATCCTCCCAAGGGCTATAAATACTAGCTCATTCCCCGTGTGTTGGAAGAGGAAAGTTATGTTGTTGCACCTAAGTTTTGGCCAAATCTAGGGTGAGCATAGAGAAAACAAGTCGGAGCTTTGAGGACAAGACTTGGCATGTGAGGAGGCATCACAACATTAAGGCACAATGGTTGTAATCTCTCTTCTTTTATGATTAATGCAATGATGGTTTCTTTCCCATAAAATGTATTGTGTTATGATCATTCATTTTGTTATTAGATTCCTTAGTCACTGATATAGAGTTGTAGATCATTTTTTGGTATTTTTTTATCTAATTTGTTGTTTGATGTGTTTATTGTGGGTACATATGTGGAGATCTAGCACCATAGAAGACTGATACGTCATACTGCATGATAGATAAAAGACTCATTTCAGATATCTTTCAATTCTAGGAAAAGTGCTTATCCTTGTTATCACTCATCTGTTCTAGACTTGTATCATTCAGATCTAGAGAAACAACTCATGTCCGCAGGAGGTGAGAATTTCCAACAACAATAAGTTGTGTTGACTCTTGGTTTACAAGTAAGTTCATGACAGAGAAAGTTACAACCTACAATTGTCTTATCCTCCACGGAAATATAATACAAGCCAATAGTTAATACAAATTGTAAAACAATGTGATCACAAAAGATATTAATTAATTTTCAACTTGACCCAACAACACCAACCTCACTTTAGAAAGTTACAACCTACAATTGTCTTATCCTCCACAAAAATATAATACAAGCCAGTAATTAATACAAATTGTAAAACAATGTGATCACAAAAAATATTAATTAATTTTCAACTTGACCCAACAACACCAACCTCGCTTTTCATGATGATGCAATATTCAATCTATCCAACCAAAACTAAGCCTATTAAAGTTCATCGCCATTACATCAAATAGTTGAATGATAATGAAAACATGTGTCTTTGTTGTTATCCTATTAAAAAATTTGTTGGGATAATGACAAAACTACTTGGTAGTTGGTAACAATAAGTTTGTCAAAGTGTAAAAACATACTTAGAATTATATCTGATCTGGTTTTATGATTATATTAAGCAGACACAACAAAAATTTCAACTTGACCCAACAACATCAACCTCACTTTTCATGATGATGCAGTATTGAATCTATCCAACCAAAACTAAGCCTATTAAAGTTCCTCACCATTACATCAAACATCAAATAGTTGAATGATAATGAAAACATGTGTCTTTGTTGTTATCCTATTAAAAAAAATTGTTGGGATAATGACAAAACTACTAGGTAGTTGGTAACAATAAGATATCAAAGTGTAAAGACATACTTAGAATTATATCTGGTCTGGTTTTATGATTATATTAAGTAGACACAACAAAAAAATATCTTTTGAGGAAGTCAGATTCTCACCGTCCACTTTTAAATTTTTGACTCCGTAATCTGACAAAGCCTAACTTTGTTAATGAATGTCAAACCCTATAGTCGAATATTTCGTTTCATATTATTTAGTCGCCAATGTGAAATAATCAAAGTCATATTCCACTTCTAAATGTTTGACTCGTATTCTCACCAACCCCATGTTTATCAAAGCCAAACCCGAGAATCGAATATTTCGTTTCAAATTATTTTACTCGCTAATGTGAAATATTCAGTCATAGTTGAATATCTTACATCTAACCGAATATTTGTTTAAAAATGATTTTATTGCACTTTTTCTCTCCGTAAGTTTTGGACAATTGCAGCCCATGCTGATTACGATTTTAATATTTGAAAACGAAAAAAAACAGTATGACGTATATGGCGAACATGCGTAGGGAGGGACGATCAAAGATAGTATTTTTTTTAACAAAATAAAAAATTATATTCATCTCACCTCAAGCCCAATAACATGTTGCTCATCGCATTATCTACATATTTTGTTCTAAATAATCACACTAACAACGAGACCAAGTCTCGCATATGTTTATACTAATGATAAGCGTGGACCAAGGGAATGATGAGCGTGGACCAAGGGAATGATGGAATGGAAGGCAAAGCAAAGTATGAAGAAGAACCATTGTTGGTCGTCTCCCTTTTTTTTTCCTGGTTTTTGTTTTTGTTCTTGCATTACCTTCATTGGAGAAACCCCTTTTGATGAGGTATGTACTCTATCAATGCTTTATCTGCTTACTTTGTTTTTAGCTATTAGTTTGAAGATTAGTGCAATTATCGATCTTCATGGATATTTTCTTCGTTCTTGGAAGACTTTTTCCTCTTTGATGGATGGTGTTTGTGGTGGCCTTATGTGTAGCCTCTCTCCAAAGGGCTCCATCATATTTAGAGGTCATAAATATGCTCTTGCTCATGTGAGGAACAGGTCGTCCAAGACATCGAGTTTGGTCACCAATGAACGATCAAGGGTGCTTTCAAAGCTAAGCACTCATGTGCTTCGCTCCCTAGTTGATTGTCTACTCGTTTATGTTGGGTCTTATGGGGTTGTTGTTTTTTGCCCATTTTTGACAAGTTGTGGACCTATTTTCTATTCATTTTGCTAATAGGTTCTTGTTATGGATATGGATGGCTCTTAAGTTATCAATGTTAGCTAAAAGACTGTATATATGCTTATTTTATATGAATCTTATGGTATGACCATGCATTGTTTATATGTAAGGCTTCTAGCCTAGACAAATGTGGTTTTATTATAATCATAAAACTACGATCTATTTTCCAAGGAAAAAAAATGAACAATAACAATGGTATTGGGTAGTTATATGAATAAGAATCAATGTATTGGGTAGTTATGTAGAATGGCGGATAGTTTTGGAGTTGTTTTTAGCATTAATGGATAAGAGGGTTTTTTTTCAGACTTAACTTTGGTTTTATTTCTTGGCATGGTTCACGCTACCTTTGGGTTGCTTTAAAGGATAAAAAGGAGGGGCCAATCACCTAAAGGGAGATTACAGGTAGAGCAATAACCTCTTCCTTGCAAGAAGAGGACAAAGATATTTTAACCGTTAATATTTCCTATCAATCCAAGCATTTTGAAGCAGTCGAAAAATAGTTAGACACCATGGAAGATATAGTCGGGATTAAGAGGGGCAGAACCTCGAGTGATGAGGTTTGTGATGGAATTAAGCAATTCATTCTTAGGAATTGGGGCATAGTCCTAACCCTAATTGATATCTAGGGTACATAAGAACCCTAATCCTAATCCTAATAAGGTATTGGGGCTTGAAAAAACCCTAACCCTGACCTTAGGCAGTAAATCACAAGGAATGAAGGGATTTTGTTCCTATTGTAATGATTTCTTGTTCCATAACTTATTGGAACAAATGAGTGGAATTATTGAGAAGAATAAAGGAAGAACAAGACCTTGTAGGAGCCTTTTTAGAAGCCACAATGTCTATGATGACTTCATAGTGAAAAGAAAAAAGAATGGCAAAGTGCTCATTTTCTACTTGGGTTTTACCACAACAGGTTTCCCAATATGCATCATGTGTCAATGTTGACATTGTCCTCATTTTGCTATTATAGCTTCTATCTTCTATTCTCAATTCGCTTCCTTTCTCATATAAATAGGTTTTGCTTCTTCATTATATTATGCATATATAATAAATTCAATCATCTTTCTGTATTTCAAAATTGTTTTTTATTTTTATTTTTATAATATTGAATTTAATTATTATAAAATGAATTCTATAAATTTAGCGGTTATAGCATTTACAAACTATATGCATTTTCAAATTTCTTCCATTGAATTCAATTATTAAAGGTAACGTAAATTACTTTTCAATAACCACATTTGTGAAAAACAATGTTATAAAATGTGTAATAAAACTTCATAGGACAAGCTTATTTAAGTTTAGCTACAAGTAATAGTAATTCATAGTACAAACTATGTTTAGTAATGTTATATAATGTGTAATAATATTTTATAGTACACTCTATGTTAAGTTTAGCATTATGTTATTGAATTCAATTACTTTGAGCAACTCATATTATTTTTAATTGTTTCAATTATATAATTTCATTGACAGTAGTGAGGTTCTTTATAGCCCAGTATGGGGGAGATATTGTAAAGTGTAAGTGTAACATTATGTAACATGTCGATCCTATAAAAAAATGCAAATAATGTTGGCTTGAACAAAAAATATTATATTGATTTCATTTTAAAGTTAGATATATCCAGCACTTGATCAAATATATTGAGGTGCAAATCTTTTCTTAATATGTAAAAAATTTAAGAAAAAAAAAATTACACCTCAAGAAATTGTACCCTCTCGATGCTTGATAGATCCATATTTTAAGATGGATCTATGCCAGTTGGTAAAACAACTCATAGTTTTATTGGACCTTAATAATTTGTATGAAGCAATTATCAACTTAAAAAGTATGGATGAGCTAATCTATTGCTTATTCACTTTGATACTTTGAGATCTAAATATTTGTTCATTAAGTTAATTAAAATAATAACTAGATTTCAAACATAGAGATAGTTTTAACCAATGCAATAATAGACTTGATGATTCTTACACTTTCTTATACCTTGTGAGTCTCTCCGTGTCCAAATTCCTTAGTATCTTCTGGAAGCAAGGTCAGTAACCTAATCAATCACATGCTTTAAGTTTTATTAGCATTACCTAAACAAAAATCACATATGTTTTTAAGGTAGGAAACAAAAAATAAATATATATAATTATTAAACTATCTAATCAAATGAGAACAATATGAGAACAATATAAATATATAAAAGACTCGAGTCATAAACTTGGAAATACATGGATGAGCTAAAAGATTATCTCACACTACATGTTTCTACAAACAAAAATAAAATCATATGTACTAAAATTAATGCCATGGATGAATATGAATCTTAAATTTATATAAGTTCACTACATGCTAATTCAGATATAAGAAAAAAAACAAATATCCAAAATATAATTCACTAATGGTGGAAAATATGCCATAGTAAGATATATTATTTGAATATTTGTATTGTATTTATTAAGATTTTGATTGGTGTGTTAAAATTTAAAGTAACATGTTTAGATTAATAATTGATGTTTGGTGAATAATATTCAGCTTGTTGCAGGTTATTTAGTGTAGTCGAATAGGTATGATTCATTGGATTTTAAGCAGCTTAAAATCTAATGGATAACATGCCTGTTGCAGCCGCATTAAATATTCTGCAACAAGCTTATTAGAATATTGTTCACCCTGATGTTTAGTGGATTGCACTTCTTTAGTCATAACATGAGTTATGAAAATTAAATATTAACTTTTAAATATTCTTTAGAGGGAACACAACTTTTTACGTTGTTCACATAAAAAAGATTTATTATATTTAAGTTTTAGTGATGATTTTATGATATAATAAAAAAAAGTTTTAGGAAAATTTTTACACTTACAAAAAGTTAATAACAATTCTATAAAATCTAAAATCAATACAAACCCGTGATTTTTAGGAGCTATAAAGAAGATGAAATGGAAACAAATTGTGTAGATATTTGTTTATTGGTAGGTGTTTTTTACATGTGGTTCACGGCATCGAATATTGGTGCTTTCTATGTCCACGAATACCTCCCCAAAATTTGTGAGAGAACATGGGGAAGTCGAGCATTTTCAATATAGCGGGGGATCAACAACAAGAGAATCATATAGACCCATTTAAAGGCTCAACATGTCACTTATAAGGAATTGAACCTAGGTGGGGAGGGTAACAATCATTCCTCCCAACCACCCAAGCTACATCCAATGGACTAACTAGCATGTATTATTAAAATCCATTTCAAGATATGGCCATGGATAAGTTTCCATTTTTTTGTTGCAAGCTCCTTTGAATCTTGTTTTGGTTATCTTTTTGCATATTGGTTGTGCTCTTTGAAGACATGGTGGAAATGAATTGACTAGAATAGAGTATCTTGTACACATTGAATTAAAGAAAGATTAGATCTATTTCATTAATGTATTTGAATGGTATTAACTCCAATGGTTATCTCAATCATAGCAAACCATCCGTCCAAGGCATGTTGTCAATCGTGAGACTTTAGATCACAAGTTTAAATATAATCAAGTTCCTTGGGTTTACCAATGGCTATTGTCATTGGTGATTCATCCATCCACCATTCATATATTCTAAAGAAGAGGGGATAGATCTTGCGATGTTTTCCTTGAAAAGAAAAAGGAATCCCAAGGGGTTAGCTCAACTAGTTGTCATAGTTTTGAGCTAACAAGTTCCTAGTTCAAATCCCTAAGTGAGGTGCACTTGTTTATATCAATAAGTTTACTAAGAATGCCATACACAAATGTGAGAAAGCATCTCTTAGATTTCCATGCAAAATTTTCCATTCAGAAAAAAAAACTCATTAAAAATGTATTTGGAATGTTCTATGAATACAACATAATATCAATGTTTAGATATAATGTAAAGATGTTTATATTTTGTGGGATTTTTTATTTATTAAGTCAAACATAATTTTAACTAAAAAAAATTAATATAAATTTTTATAAAAAATAAATGAATAATTTAATAGATCATAACACTTAAAACTTATTGTTTATTAAATCAATTGACAATATTTATACGATTGATTTTTGTTTCACATTAATACTATCATTAAAGAATTATGAAATTATCTACAACTATAAAAACTCTCATTATACTATTTACATTTTCTTTATAAAAAGTTTTTAAAAAAATCATTAAAACAATTTAGGAGCATGATTTTTCTTCTTTCTACTTTACCTCTGAATGACTAATGAAATATTTGCTCCAAATGCAACGATATAAATATCTTTTGAGTAGTTCAATGACAACATGTATAACTATTGGAAATTCACAATCTCACCTTCCCTTGACAACATCTACAAAGTTACGGCTTCTTGGCCATACACCAAGTGAAATGGAGTTCGATCTGGCAACTTCTTACAAGTCGTGTGATATACCCATAGTACTACGGAAATTTTTTGATCACGGTCATCTCTTTGGACGTTGCAGATATTTGTCAATGCATTCTCTAGTATTTTGTTAAATGCTTCGACAACACCATTCGCTTGAGGGTGATATGGTGTTGCCTTTCTATGTTGAATCTGGAATTCTTCTGTTAGTTCCTCAATCAATTGATTGACAAAGTGTGTGCCTTGGTTGCTTATCAAATTTTTTGGCCATTCAAATCTAGTCACAACATTTTCAAACAAAAACTTCGTAGCAGTACAGTCTTTTACTGGCGTTGCTTCGGCCCATCTGGTCAGGTAGTCGGTCACAATAATTATATATCTTGCACTTGTGAGCTTCCCTGTTAGACTAATAGGGCCCACAAAATCAACGACCCATTTGTCAAATGCTTGCAAATTTATTTGGGGTACTTATGGCATTTCATCTCGCTCCGACAAATTTCTAGTTCTTTGACATGCATCACAACAACAACAATATTCTCGGGCATTCGCATGCATGGTGGGCCACCGCAATCCTGCTTGTAATATATTTCACACTGCAGCTTTTCCAACAAAATGACCTCCTGTGACACCAGCATGCGCTTCATTTAGTATCATTGGTTGCTCATGTTCCAAGACATAGTGACGAAGAATCTCATCAGGGCCCATTTTATATAACTGTCCAACGGTCAACTGGAAATCTGCAACTCGCACAACTAACTGCTTCTTCTATGCAGTAGTAAATTCAGTTGGTGCATATCTCATACTAAAAAATTGTATGATGTCTCTGTAATGATCATTAAATATTGTTATCGCAAATAGTTGTGCATAAGGGAGACTAACGTCGAGGTTACAAGTTTCTTCACCACTTTCGATCCTCAATAGATGATTTCGTCTTGAATTTAATCGACACGGTCTAACAATAACTTCAAATTCAAATTTCTGAAAAAGGAGAATCCATCGGTAAATATTCCACCCCAACATTGGCTTATTCACTAGGTATTTCAATGTTGAATGATCTGTGTACATTTTGAAATGTCCACACAAAAAATAGTGTCAAAATTTCTACAGAGCGTATACCATAGCTAGTCCTCTTTCCATCATGGTATAGTTATTCTCTGTTGTTGATAATTTTCTACTAGCGAAGGTAATAGGATTATAAATTGACCCTTATCCAGGATGTGCTAGTAACACGTTGAGCACAATAGACGACGCATATGATAGGATGATTAATCCCACCTTGTCTAATTTGGTCATATGTCTAAATCAGGAGTCATGTCTAAATCGGGAGTCCATCCAGTCTATTTTTAGTCACTAGCACCATTGGATCCACTTGGCCTAATTGGGGCACATGTTCAGTTATTAAAGTTTGGGGAACACTAATTGAGGCCTACTTCCACTAATTGCACTTACATGCATCAGTTTAGGATCCTCCTAGATCAATCCCTACAATTTAGGAGCCACTCGGAGTGCCAATACCAACCAAGGTTAGTTGAGTTGAGTTGGTGACTAGTAAAGCTCAGTTAGGAGTCAGTTACATTCAATTCTAGTCCTCTACATTCGGTTAGTGCTAGGTTTACATGGTTGCATGCAGGAGAGGCGCATTCCTCACCTACCACAGTCAGTTAGCCTTAGTTAACACTAAATTAGACACTCGAGTTTTGTTTTAGAATTTCGATGAACTCCAATAATGATTTAGACAAGGTCATTTAACTGTTGAGTCCTCCAATAATGATTTAGACAAGGTCTTAGTTACCTACAGTCAAGTAGAGTCTAATCAATTCGAATTTCCTCATGTGGATCCAAATTGCTTGTGGCTATTTATCCATTTTACTTCATTGTAATTATCATCTAATTACTTTTTGATAAATGAAAGCATTCACAATTGCAAGCCATTTTTGCACTATTTCATTCTTCAATTGCTGAGTAAATTGTGTGATCTATCTTGTAAGTTGTGTGTTTGTCCAAATATCTATGTGCTCAATTTAATATGGTAACAGAGCCTTGGCGGACAAGGCACTTCTCCTCCTCATATCTCCTACTGGATCATTTTTGAGAAAAATTGCTCCTTCCAACTCTGCACTAGAAGTAGAAGGTTTACCACTTAATACCCCAAGTTAAGGAATTGTTGATCAAGCTTGCTTGATCAATTATGTTGGGTGTGATGAAAACCTAAAATGTGCAGGTTGTTCGACCTTACTTTGTCTTTTTGTGTAATTGCAGGTACAACTTCGAATGGATTCATCATTTCCTCTTTTCACCGTATTCACAAACTATTCAGAATGGAAGAAGAAGATGATTGCATCTCTGATGAGACGAGGTCTTTATGGGGTGTCTATTGGACTCGGTGAAGAGTTTTTTAGTGAGAATGGTTGGCTGAATGAATGTGATGCAGCTTTTGGAACAATGACACTGGCTCTTTCTCCTAGCTTGCGCTACCTCAGTAGATCTATTGAAGACCCAAAGGAACTCTGGAGAAGATTGGACAAAACCTTGGAAATATTGATGAGGATCATAATAGCACTTTGGAGAGCACATCCAACACCATAAGAGAACCTGATCCAAAATTATCGGCCTCTACTCTCTCCGTTAAAGTTGTTCAAGATGAAAAAGAGCAAATTCCTCCTCCAGTGATTTTCCTTTGAATTCTGTGCAAAATTTTCTAGTAATTGCTTCCGAAAGTGAAGAGAAAATTTATTTTTATCCCTCTAATGTTGCTACTAGTGTGCAAGTATGTAATACCTTGGATATTTTGGAAGAAATATCAAATTACTAGAGTGATCCCTTCGCTCCCTGTGATCTAGATCTTCTAGCAAATTCCTACAGGATTGCATGCACCAAAATTCAGAATTTTGAAGAAAAAGAAAATTGTGCATCTACCGTCTCGGTGGACCATATTCTTGGATCTGATATGATCTTATTTAGATCTGATCTAATATTTCTTTGTTCAATATTTCAAGTTCATAAGCTTTCAGTACTGCTTGTAGCTTTTCTCATTAATTTTGTGAAGAAACGAGTACTGCAAGTCTCCTTCAAAACTGTTGCTGGGGATTTGATTTCATTTCACAGTTTTGGATCTGATATGAACCCATTTAGATCTGATTTAATTTCTGATATGATATTATTTGGTTCAAATTTTAAAATCCAAGAGCTTTCAGTCATGCTTGTAGCTGCTCTCACCAATTTCGGTGTGAAAAATCAAGTACTGCAATTCTTCCTCAAAATTGTTGCTAGGGATTTGGTGTTAGTTTCCTCTTATGAGGTTGCTGATATTTTATTTTGTGAATCATTATTTATTTCTAAAGCTATATCAAATTATGGAGCTCAAGCATTCGCTCTCCACAGTCCCAAAGCTTCTCTACCTTTGGTCACATGCTCATCTCCTCACAGAACTAGTAAAGGGGAAGACATTCTGCATCTGCCTGGACACTTGCTCCTAACACTTGGGGATGATTTTACCACTCATGGTTTTCTATTCATGGCTGCAACATATCAGTTTCTTGAGTGTTCCTCACATTGTTTGAATCCTCAAGAACCTTTTCTCACTTATCAGTTGATTTCAATTACTCTACATGGGTCTAGTTTTCATCGAGCAACTGTCTATATTTTTTATTTAGTTGAGCATATTATTATTCTTCCAAAGAGGAAGATTCCTCCTGACATAATGATGGATAGGTTCACATGTCAGGCCCCAGGATACCTGTGCACAAAAGAACTAGATTGATCATGATTCTACCTGCTTAATTAGAGGAGGGGCTTTTTTCCCATGTGGTTTTTTCCCTAGCTCCTTGTATTGAGCAGTCACTTTACTTTACTTGATGTAATGGGTGACCTATGTTCTTAGTTACCAGGGCCCACAGATTGTCCAAGTTAGCATTCAGGGGAGATGTTAGGATTATTAATCCTCCCTTGTCTAATTTGGTCATATGTCTAAATCAGGAGTCATGTCTAAATCGAGATTCCATCCAGTCTATTTTTATTCACTAGCACCATTGGGTCCACTTGGCCTAATTGGGGCACACGTTCAGTTACTAAAGTTTGGGGAACACTAATTGAGGCCTATTTCCACTTATTGCACTTGCATGCATCAGTTCAGGAGCCTCATAAATCAATCCCTACAATTTAGGAGCCACTGGGAGTGTCGATACCAACCAAGGTCAATTGAGTTGAGTTGGTGACTAGTCAAGATCAGTTAGGAGTCAGTTACATTCAGCTCTAGTCCTCTACATTCAGTTAGCGCTAGGTTTGCATGGCTGCATGCAAGAGAGGCGCATTCCTCACCTACCACAGTCAATTAGCCTTAGTTAACACTGAATTAGACACTTAAGTTCGGTGAAATTTCTTTAAGTTTGGTGAAATTTGATATTGGCGACAGCGTTCCAGCATCATCTTGAGTCTCTCGATATGATCCTTAATGAGCCCAAATATCGTCCAATCATTGAAGTAGACCTCATAAAATTTATGAATAAAATATTTGAAGGCAGCCACTACTATCCTGGAAAAAATAGCAGGAGCATTCTTGAGTCCAAAGGGGATTACTGTGTATTGGAAACAACCTGACTTCATCACAAAGGCTGTCTTGTGTAGGTATTCCTTTTCGATTCTAATATGATGTTAGCTATAGAACCCATTATTGAATGCTTAAATATCTTGACCCTTGACACTCTCTAGTACCTCATCTGTAAATGGAGTCAGAAATGGGTCATGTAAACACGCATCATTCAATTTTCTTAGGTCGACACAAATCCGTAGTTCACTAGTAGTCTTTTTTATCTTGCGCTACTATGGAACTTATCCACTCTGATTCTTCTACAGGCTATATGATACCTATATCCAGCATTCGGTCCAACTCTGCCTTGAATTTTTCTTTATACCTCAGATTCAATCGGTATGGTGCTTGTTTGAGAGGTTTTTCATCAGGATTTAAAGGTATTTTCATTTCTCCAAGGTCTCCGACAATCCATTTCATCTCTGAGAATTTCATAGGGAATAGATATTGAAACTCATGCAATAGATTTGTGATCTTCCCTACAGTCTCGTCATCCCAATAATCTCCAATATTGACAAATTTTGGATTCTTCGGGGAGCCAATGTTGATTTTCTTGACTTTTAGTGGATTCAGAAATTCGTCACTAGAAATACCAATCCTTTCACTGCGCGTATACCTTCAAAATCATGTATGTTTAAGTCGAGTGGGTCATCATCATCAGTTTCTCCCGTCACATTATAGCATTCCATCCAGTGCTGAATTGTTGCACTGCACTTATTGAAGTTTTTCATACGACATGGATATCTTTAAATATCTTTGTCTTGATTACTTGCAATGTGGCATCAATCGACGAATGATCATTGACAAATTCAAATGTTTGTATTGATACAGTATCTAATTTATCCCATCCAATAGCCCTTCATCTTATTTCAACTAATGTATACCAATTCCTTGGTATCATATCTAATGTGTGTATGAACAAACGAACCCATTCCTATCGTGGACATGCCTCCCATGTCGCACGTCGATATTCTATATGTTTGAGAGGATTAGTCAATCCTGTATATTTCGACTAGTATATCATATCTCTTCTTCGAACCTTATCTCCATCATTCTTCAACACAGTGTCCATTCCAAGATGGATTCTTTACGTGCAACCCACCATCTAGTGACTGTAGCTTTTAGTGCAAAGTCCAGGGTGAACAAGCGTTGATGTTTTATGACTTTTTCTTCAAACTCTCTAAGAAACGATGCAAGGTTACGTAAACCTTCATATGTGGGTAGATCACTTACCTCGATTCCTACCCATCGCACAATCCATGTAACTCTTGTGCATCTTCTCATGGATACTTCATGCATCCTATTATGACAATTTTTCAATGCTTCGTCAAAATATAATGTAAAGGAACTAATACTCCACCAACTAATATTTTCATCGGCCATTGGATTTACATAATCATGCCTTGCATATGTGATGCTATAAATATGGTCTAGATAATCGTATGCCCTTCACTATTTACTGGCTCGATGTATCTCTGACCTTCTAGCGGATCAATTGGTGCAACCACCCTTGGCTCTTAATCTTCAAATGTTAATATTATTTTCTTAAAATTGATGATGGTTTGATTACCAATCTCCCACTCGATCCCCAAAAGTGTAGGATATGGGTTTGTGTCATCGACAATGTCGATTACTTCAAATTCAACATACATTCTTAGGCCTTCTATCTAAAGAGGAACTTGAGTCAGTCGACCAATAAGTAGGACTTTCGACTGATTTGTTAATCTGAGCTGAATAGGAGACCATTCCAGTCACGGTTTCCTCATGCTTTCCTATGTTTTTTGTAAAAATGTTAACATCAGATCCCAAGTTTAAGATAATATAGTCCATATCATAATCTGCTATCTAGACAGTCATTCTTAACTTGTGATCGGTCTTTAATCCTTCTCCCACATGGTTAATTCTTATGTTTGGTCCCAGCTCTTCTTGAGATTCTTCAATTAGAGTTATCAATTATGTGACATATTTATCTTGTATTAGAGATAATAAACTTTTAAAAAATTCTTTAATCTTACTAACATTTTTCATCGGTTTCTTTCGGAACAGCTGATCAAACCTTTCAGGCATCTCCATTATTGGTCTTCTTGGTAATGTAGTAGCAGATGTCGAAGCTCGATTCTTGTCGGCGAATTATGATCGCGTGCCCAAGTGTTCTTATTGTAGCAAATGACTTCATCCTGAGAAGAAATGTTTCAATAATAAGATGGACATCATGTTTCATCTACTTGAGAAGCACAACATCGAAGTTCCAAATGAGCTAGAAAAGCATGTTGATTCTTCAAAACACTATCATAGTGCACAGTTCCAAGGTGATATAAACTATTCCTTGAGTGCACAGTTAAAACCTTACTTCACATCTCTAATATAGATTTACTTTCTGATATATCATAATCATGAATCTCAAATTATTTCTTTGATAATCCACCTATCAGTCTCCTAGATTGATCTCCCAATGATTTTGATTTTTCACTAGATCTCGACTTGTATTTAAGCAACTCTTCCTCACTCCATTCAAATGGTTATAATTCTGATTTAGAAGCATATTTTTAGGTTGATATGAATGTCATGAAACCATCCATACCGCCATCCATACATTCTACCATACCTCTAAATACTTCTAAGACTATACAAACCCCAAGTTCACTAGTTGATTCCTCATTGGTTTCTTATGCAGTGTTACTTATATCAAATGGTTTCAAGTCTTGTTTAGTTTTCACTAGTTGGTTATATATCACCTCAGTCATCATTGGACTTATATTACACGTGTTTGGATATATTATAAACACTTATGGTTCATATCTCAAGTCCATCCATCATTCGGATTTTTACATTCATTAGTTTTCCCCAGTTGCTCATCCTTTTCCTAGTCTAGCCCCATATCCTCATGGAGACACTAAAGATTTTGTATTTGTTGTTCCATATGATAATATTTCTTATATATTAGAGTTCTTTCAGCCTCATATCAGATCTGTGAAGGTGCTACATCATATTGGAAGAATGGTATATGATCCACATCACAATTTTGCAGCTATATAAGGAACTGATTATGTAACCGGTTGTCTTAACTTTTGTACTTTTTGGGGAGTATGCACGGCTCTCTTTTCCTTTTCATATTGTGTTCGCATATCATATTTTGTTCACATCAAGAAGCATTCAGATAATGCTCCTACTTCATCATATGATGAGACACAAGGAGTCTCTCCTCTTCTTTCTTGCAGATTCTACACTCTAGTGTATGATCATGGAGTCTACAATTTCTCCATCAAAGTGTTTCACCAAAAGTAGTTCATTCAGCTCATTAAAGTGAATATAAATACATATTGAAGACATATTTCAAATTTTGTGTGTTGTCCTTCCTTGAGGGAGGATATTCCCCATGTGGTTTTGCCTCTTTTCTTAGCCTTTCTGAACATGAATAATTGTAAAGGGTGACCATAGCATTGTTGTTGGGCCCTATATACACCTATATGCATCCATATGCATATGATTATTTTAGACATAACATCATAAATTCAAACTTAAAGGGGGGTGTTGGGATATTATAAACCCACTTTATACTTAGGATAAAATATTTAATCATAATTATTAATTTCCTTCTTACTAGCCTACATAGTTTGCATCCACTTGCATCACTTGGTTAATACTTTCCATATATACCCTAGGGGTTCCCTTATCCTTATTTTGGTTACATCCTACCAACTTTATTGACTACCAGAATTAGTAATTGTACCTTCTTGCATATTATGTCTTTATACTTCTTTATTCCAACTTTTCAGTGGATAAGGTAAAGTTGTTCAACTAGGAAACTTCTATCTTTTATTGCCAACCCATCCTCCATGATTTTCTCTCTAGATTCCAGGATTAGCTTATTTTTCCATCATCCATGAAAAATCACTCATGCTTTAGCTAATTCGTGAGGTCATTTACTAACTAGGAAAGTGCTTTATCCACCCATGGGGGTTTATCATATTTAGTAAGTCTTCTTTCTGAGATACCATGAGTTTTCTCCTATTCAACTCGAATTTACCTATGAGGGATGTACTATTTATGTACACTGTTATTCATCATTAATCAATGGAAGGATACACTCCAATATTCATCTCTTCTTCATGTGATTTAGTCTCTCTATCTTCTCTCTATTTTCCTTGTGCATGCTTGTGAGAATTATCATGTAGAAAGATCTACCTCTTGTGCTTCTTCTTTGCATCAAGGCTCTATTTCTACATGGTATCAGAGCTGCAATTTCTACACACCCAAACAAATCTATGTTTTTTAGTAAGTTTTCTTTATCTATTCATGTATAAACCTCAATAGGTAAATTGGCAAGCTACAAATTGAGGCCTTGAATATTGCAAAGGGACCCTTGAATTTGGCATTCTATATCAAATATCTATTGACTTTAAGTTGTTATGATATATTAATTCTGATTGGAGTCAATCAGTTGATACATTGAAGTAAACAATAAGTTATGTTGACTCTTGGTTTACATGTAAGTTCATGGCAGAGTAAGTTACAACCTGCAATTGTCTTATCCTCCACAAAAATATAATACAATCCAGTAGTTAATACAAGTTGTGAAACAATGTGGTCGAAGGATATTAGTTGATCTTCAACTTGACCAAACAACACCAACCTCACTTTTCATGATGACGTAGAATTGAATCTATCCTACCAAAACTGAGCATATTAAAGTTCATCACCATTACATCAAATAGTTGAATGATAATGAAAACATGTGTCTTTGTTATTATTTTATAACACATAAAATTGTTGGTATTGAAGTGGTAAAAGATTCTTTAATGCAGGTAAATTCTCTAAAATTCCCACAGGTAATATGAATCCCACATGTTGGTAAGTAATAGTAAATATTGATAATAGATCAGATGATAAATAGTTACATAGGTTTGGGCTTTATATAAGCCCAACATGCACCTTTTTGTAAAAGGGAATGACTATTGACTTTAGATAGCCTTTCAATTAATATTAATATTAATTTATTATTTTATTGTTACATTGTCTTCCCCTTAAGGGAAGCTTTGTCCTCAAAGCTTCATTGAAAGTAATGTATGATTTTGCTTGACTATCATCTCTGTATCCTTTAGGACACTTGATGAGATAAGATGATACGAGTTACGGATTCCCCAGGAGAATTGTCGCATCGTATATGTTGTGGTCCATCCCAGATCTATTTTGATTGGACCTCTGAGATCATTTTGGGAAATGGGTTGTCCCAATTGTTTCTTGGTATGTCAAACTGTTTGCTTGTCAACATAACTCTTTTGTGAATGCTCATTTTGACCCTGGTGTTGGTCAAAATGACAATTATAATTGGGATGTTTGTAATGCATATGTGTTGTTTGTTTTTCTTCCTTTTGAACTGCGGTGAGGAATGCCTTCACTTCCTTGACTGATTTTGTTTTTCAGAGAGTTTCAATGCTTCTTTCTAGATTTGCACTATTTTGTTCTCCAGTAAATTGTTTTTACACTGAATCTTCTCGAACCTTTCGACTTGCGACTTTTTTCTCTCTTGTAACTTATCGATTTGTTTCTCTAGTTCTTGATTAAGATTATTTAGGCACCGGTTTTATTCTTGATTTTCTAGAACTCTTCATTCGAGGTCTTCGTTGGATTGCTCTTTCTTGTGACTATGTTTCTGTTTTTTAATCTTTGTAATTAATATTTTATTATGATTTCTTAATCGATATATTTCTTCAGTATTACTTGTTAATGTGTTATTTACTTTCGTAATTTCCAACTTGTGTGTTTTTTTTAGTCGTCCTCTTTCTGTTGGAGTTCCTCAATCTGTTGTTGAAGGCGACAATTCTCTGCTTCTTGGCATTTTACTTTTGTCTGAATTTGCATGATTTTGTCACCTTTGTCCTTAATGATTTTGTTTAATCGTTTTATTTCTTCTTTATTCTTGACTGCATCTTTCATGATTTTTTGGTTTTGTAGATTCTGATTGGTATATTTTTTACTCATTTGAAGAAATTTGATAAATAATCATAAGAACTTATATAGGAATTTTATCAAACACTTCACTGCAAATCTGATTTATAACTTGTTTGAACTAACAATTCATAAGATGAATTTATCTAATAGTTTTAAGTATAAACACCAATGCAATCCACTTCAATTTGAAGAAAAATGTGACAACACAGAAATTTAGGGCCAAGCCCAGGGAAAAACCTCACTAGAGGAAAACCCAGAGAAAGAATTTTATTTATGAGAGAAATCAGAAATTCAACAACTCAAAATTTCTTCGACATCAAAATCATTTCAGAAACCCTCTTTTGTAAATCTGCACTGAAGAACGTGCCAAAAAAATTACTCACAGTCAACCCACACGTGCGAACTATACATAGGATCTTTCTCAAGATTCGTGCAAAGTATAGACTATACGAATTCTTCCCAACATTAAATTCAGAAATTATGTCTCAAAATTTGTGCCTGCAATTTGCCTCAATTTTTGTGCATGTACGATTTGCAATAATGACTGTACGGATTCTGGTTGTATGGTCCAATGATGCTACATATGTCTTGGGAACTATGCCTTCAGTTTGATGATCAGTCTCTCTCTCATAAATCATAAATTTCCTCTCAATAAATCTATTTCTCTCTCTCTCATCTTCTTCTTCTTCTAATGTGATGTCTCTCTCTTTTTCCTAGACATTCTTTTATACTTTATCTCACCCAAACTAACCCTAACTAACTCAACTAACTTAATCAAAGGATGAGATTAGCTTTATCTGAGGGCTCTCATTTAATGCATATATTCACTTTATTAAATGCACTTTTTGGGTCCCACAACTTAAAGTCACTTTAAGTTTATAAATTAAAAAATTCACTTTAATAATATAAAACACGCTTTACATTAAAAGGTTCACTAGAAAAAATACAAATTATGTCCCCCCCCCATGTGACATCAAAATCATGGGGAAGGACCAACTGAGTTATAAAAACTAACACTCCCTCTTAACGAGGGAGGTCTTTCTGATAATGTCTATATCTCCACCACCTGGGTCTCTGTCCTCTCAAGAAGCTCCCTCTTGCTCTGGAATGTGACCTGGAGATCCATGTCGAAAAACAACTCTAAACTGAGAATTGTCCTGACTCTGCTCACAACCTTCATACTGGTTGAGTCTCCTGCCAATATAGATCTTCTCCTCTGAAGGTATCATTAGCCTGCCTGCCTCATCTTTAGATTCAGTCTCAAAAAACCATCCTTCTGACCCTGGAAACATCACTTCTCCTTGCAGAAAATAAAGTTTGTCTCTTATATTCCCAAGTAAAATTGTGCTACCAACTAGGTTCTCTACCTGACATAGAAACATTTGTCTTGTCTTGAAAAAGAGTCCATACCCATCATCCTCTAATGATGACATATAAATTCTGCTAAATTTCATGCCTGGAACAAATAATACCTTGTTTACTTCAAGAATTTCTCCCAGATCTAGTTGGAATTTCACAGTTCCAACTCCTCTTATCTCTTCCTGAGGATTTTCAATATATGTTTCAACAAAGTGACCTGGAGAAATTTCTTCTATCCTCTGAAAAACTCCATACTTTCCAGTCGTATGGCTAGTTGACTCGCTGACAACTATCCATGAGTCATGATAATCCACTGAACTATCTATACTAATCTCAACTGATGCCAAAGAAAATTCCTTTTCAAATTTGGCACCAAAATCTAATACTTATGTTGATTTTGCTCCCTCTTTGTCTTCATCCTTCTTCTTAGGGCATTGACTAGCATAGTGACCAAACTTGTTGCAGTTATAACAATGAACCTTACTAAGATCTTTCTCCCTTTTCTTCCCCCCTTTACCTTTTCCTTTGGTAAGAAGGGCTACATTTTCTTCACTGCTCTGAGTGCCATTTTGGAAATTCCCCTCTCGAGTCTCTTCTTTAACTAAGTCATCCCATAACCTTGTCCAATCAGGAAGTTTTTCTCTAGCAACTACTACTTGCACAAATGTGTGTCATTTTGTAATGAACCCATTAAGAGCATATCTAACAAGCTCTTCATCTTCCACTTTCTCACCAGTAGCACCCAGTTCATCTCTAACTTGGGAAATTTTGTGAGATAAGTGGTTACTGTATCAGCATCAGTCATCTTGGTATTCCTCAGTTTTTCTCTCTGAGAACCATCTTTCTATTCTAATTCTTACTTTGATAAAGAGTACATAAATCTTTCTAAATATCAAAAGCATGTGACTTACTTGTGACATGAGGTATCACATGATCTTTTATGGAGTCCAAAAAAATTCTCTGTGCCTTGATATATTTCTTGTCAAAAGCAGTCTTCAAAGCAAAATTTATGGGAACTGTGATGGTGTCAAAAGCACCAACAATATCCCATAACTCCAACTCTTTGAACAATATGGTTATGCACTCTTTCCAAGGGCTAAAATTATCAGACCCATCCAGTCTGTCTTCATATCTCAATCCCGTTGAGGTCATGACTTCAACTAATAATCTTTAACTGGCCCTGAATTGAATCTCTTTTGTTCTGTATCACACAACTTAACACACCTTCTTTAGCAATCACGCTCTGATACCATGAAGAAATTTGATAAACATTCATAAAAACTTATATAGGACTTTTATCAAACACTTGACCGCAAATCTGATTTATGGCTTGCCTGAACTAACAGTTCATAAGATGAATTTATCTGATAGTTTTAAGTATAAACACCAATGCACTCAACTTCAATCTAAAGAAAAATGTGACAACACATAAATTTAGGGCCAAGCCTAGGCAAAACCTCACCAGAGGAAAACCTAGAGAAAGAATTTTATTTATGAGAGAAATCAGAAATTCAACAACTCAAAATTTCTTCAGCATCAAAATAATTTCAAAAACCCTCTTCTATAAATCTACATTGAAGAACATGCCAAAAAAATACTCACAGTCAACCCACACGTGCAAACTGTACACAACAGCTTTCTCAATATTTGTATGGACTGTACAGATTCTTCCCAATATTAAATGCATAAATTTTGTCTCAAAATTTGTGCCTACAATTTGCCTCGATTTCTGTGCATGTACGGTCTGCAATAATGACTGTACAAATTTTGGTTGTACGGTCCAATGATGCTACAGATGTCTTGGGAATTGTTCCTTTAGATTGATGATCAGTCTCTCTCTCATAAATCAGAAATTTTCTCTCTCTCTCTCTTGTCTTCTTCTTTTTTCTAATGTGATGTCTCTCTCTTTTCCCTAACATTCTTTTATACTTTAACTCACCCAAACTAACCCTAACTGACTCAACTAANTTTAATGCACATATTCACTTTATTAAATACATTAAATGCACTTTTTGGGTCCCACAACTTAAAGTCACTTTAAGTTTATAAAGTACAAAAGTCACTTTAATAATCTAAAACACACTTTACTTTAAAAAGTTCACTAGGAAAAATACAATTTATGCCCCCCCCCATGTGACATCAAAATCATGGGGAAGGACCAACTGAGTTATAAAAACTAACATCATTAATTCCTCAATTTGAGTAGATAATCTCTCAATATGGATGTTTAGATAATGATTCTCGTGCTCTATTAATCCTTTAGAAATATCCAGCTTCGTCATGTCCAATGCGTTGTCCAATGCTACTTGTAGTTGGGACTGCAATTATGATTTAGAATTCACCATAATTCCTTACGTCTAGTGTTCTTTGACGATAGTTGGTTTTCCTTTTGACTTTTGAATTCTTCTTTGTTTTTGTCTTCTTTCAATTTGTTTTCTTCTTCTTCTTTTTCCAAAAGTAATTATTATTTTAATAAAATGATAATTACTATATTTGTTTTTATAATAATAATGATTAATTAATTAATAATATTATTATTATTAATGCTTCTCTATATATAGTTTTAAAATATAGTTTTTTTTCAAAATTAAACTAATATAAATTAATATTGTTTTAAAATATTTAATCTTTTTTAAAAACAAGTTAGGGTTTTTGAGCTTAAGGGATGGTAGGTGGGAGTATGAAGATGAATAAGAATGGAATCCAAGCAAGAAGAGAAGAGAGGTTTTTTTTGAATGGAGTTGGAAAGCAAAACCATGTGTTGGTTTGGTTTTTTCTTTTCTTTTTTTACTTTATTTTTCTTTTCTTTTTTACTTTTTCTTTCTTTTCTTTTGTTTTTTTACCTTTTTTTTACTTTCTTTTGTTTTTAACTTTTTCTTTTTTCTTTTCTTTTTTGGACAAGGTCCTATTTTTAAGGGAACCCCTTATATAGTGGTTAAAAACCCGAATCAGGAACTCTAACTTTGCTCTGATACCAATGAAGCGGTAAAAGCTTCTTTAACGCAGATGAATTCTCTAAAATCCCCACAGGTAATCTAAATCCCACATGTTGGTAAGTAATAGTAAATATTGATAATAGATAAGATGATAAATAGTTACATAGGTTTGGGCTTTATATAAGCCCGTCATGCACATTTTCATAAAACCTATCGACTTTAGATAGTCTTTTAATGAATAATAAATTAATATTAATATTAATTTATTATTTTATTGTTACAGGCATAATGACAAAAATACTTGGTAGTTGTTAAAAATAAGTTTGTCAAAGTGTAAAGACACACTCAAAATTATATCCAGTTTAGTCATTATGGGGTATTATATTAAGTAGATAATAAATACACAACAAAGAATATGTTGTGAGGAAGTAATATTCTCACCTTCCACTTTTAAATGTTTGACTCCCTAATCTCACCAAGCATAACTATGTTAATGAAAGTCAAACCCTATAGTGGAATATTTTGTTTCAAATTATTTTACTTGCTAATGTGGAATATTTAGTCATAATCGAATATTTGTTTAAAAATGATTATTGGTTATATGAATTATCAAAATCAACGTTTCTTTTTTAAAACTTTTGTACGATGGTTCGCCATTTGTTAGAGGGCTACTCCACCTGCTCTTCCAACACGAGAATCAAGGTATAGCCATATTACAAAATCCACTCATTCATTACAAAGAGGCTCAACAAGAGAAAGCATGTCACTTATAAGAATTGAACCTGGGTAGGGACGGTAACAATCATTCCTCCCAACCACCCAAGCTGCCACCAATGGACAAAAATCAACATTGATTTATCGAGACTTGGACATTCAACCATCCATACGTTTTGGGCAATGTCAGTCCATGTTGATTACGATTTTAATATTTGAAAACGAAAAAAAAATAGTAGAGGTATATGGAAAACATGCGTAGGAGAGACGATCAAAAATAATATTTTTTAACAAAATAAAAAATTATATTCATCTCATGTCAAGCCTAACTTTGGTAGTGTATCATTGACTGGTTTCCATAGATTTTTTTGTTTTTATCTAATAACATGTTGGTCATCGGATGATATACATATTTAGTTCTAAATAATCACACTAACAACAAGACCAAGTCTCATCTATGTTTATCCTAATGATAAGCGTGGACCAAGGGAATGATGGAATGGAAATCCAGGCAAAGTATGAAGAAGAACCATTGTTGGTCGTCTAAAGGATGGCTCTACCTTTTTTATTTTCTTGGTTTTTGTTTATGTTTTAGCATTACTTTCATTGGAGATTCCTCCTGTTGATGAGGATTTGGATGTTTTTGATGAGGTATGCACTCCAACGATGTTTTATCTTCCTACTCTGTCTCC
The DNA here is from genome assembly GCA_001517045.1 of Pseudotsuga menziesii. Taxonomy (NCBI): domain Eukaryota; kingdom Viridiplantae; phylum Streptophyta; class Pinopsida; order Pinales; family Pinaceae; genus Pseudotsuga; species Pseudotsuga menziesii. Next base: position 146,226 of record LPNX010420360.1, on the reverse strand, counting down.
ATCTATCGGTTCATGTAACGTCCCCATCCAAAAATGCAGATAATTAAAAATTTTGTTTCAAGAACCATTGTTCTCCTTTCGAAACATAGGGCATGGACATTAACACACTCTTCAACTCTTTCTGATACCTCGATGTTCATGAACCCGATTCCCATACACCTGACTGATATGAGAAATAACTTCAAACTTATCATTTCTCTCTCTTAACAAAGTCATGGGTCATGATCATCATTTAGTCATTCATTCTCAAGCTTATAAACCATTGTAACAAGTGTTCCACCTTTCACAGATCCCTTCTACGACTGGAAACACCTTTTCCGCCTTGAATCTGTCATTTATGCACTTCACCCTTCTGCCTCTCGCCTTCGGAACTCGAAAATCAGAAAAATTACTTTTCGACGAAGTAGTTTAATGACCTTCCACCTTCCGTCTTTGAACCTCGGAAGACAGAAACATAACCTTTCAACGAAATCACTTAGTGACATTCCACCTTTCGCCTTCCGCCCGGAACCCGGAAGTCGGAAATAAAACCTTCGACCTTAACCTTTTCCCATTTTCCACCTCCTGCCTCCCGCCTTCCGTAGGCAAATCTTGGAGTGTGAAAACACACTTTTACCTTATAATTTTTGGCTCTTTCCGCTTCCTCATTTTCGCCTTCCGTACTGTAGAATTCAGACGTCGAAAACTCAAACAAACGACAGAATCCTTTCCATGGTTTCGTATTCTGCTTTTCCTCCCTCTAGTGCGAAACTCAGGAATCGGAACTTAACCTGTGCCTTAGAAATTTTATTCACCTTTCTGCTTCTTCCTTCCACATTCCGCAGGCGGATCCCGGGGTGCGGAATACCCACATTCTTCCTTGTCCAACTGTTCTTTTTTGATTTCTGCCCTCCGCCTTCCCCAGGCAGATTCCAAGGGGCGGAAACACTAATTTAGATGCATTCTAACTTTGTAACAGGCTTTTAGCCTCCATGAACTTAGCAAAAATGCACTAAAACATACAAGGCATAAACAATGAAAATGTAGGAACATTTGTCAACAATAAATTCTATTGAAACATTGCAAGCATTCATCATATTCATAAGTATTCTACATAACCAACATATTCATTCATAAGCGAATACATTACATAACAAGAATAACAGAGAATACTTATCTTGGATGATGGATTTGTCCCGCAACTATCTATGTCACTGCAACGTTCCACCCAACCATAGGCCAATGTGTTCATTAATCTCTCAACACCACTACCATCCCCGAATTGGGCATGATTTCCACAAGGAACTAGGGAACAATAGACTCACACACATCCAGAACACATCAAACTCAGTCAAGACAACACACAATTGGGTTTCACAGACTGTCTACTCAAGCCAATACATAATTGGGTTTCACATGCTGCAAGAATATAAGCCAAATAATACTGGTTTATCAAGACTTACTCATCCTAACCAGCCCTTACATTAAGATCCATCCAAGCCAACTAACGGATGGGTTTCTTGGGCTTACTCAGCCAAGCCAACATACATCAAAACACACACACAACCATATCACGTCACACACAGTCAAGCCAACACACAGTTGGGTTTCACAAACTGTCCATCCAAGTCTATATACAATTGGGTTTCACAGGCCACTAAAGAAATGACTCTCACATAGCCAAATCATAACACACACAGCCAAGACAACACACAGTTGGGTTTCACATACTACTAAGGCAGTGGAAAGGCAGAATTGTTGAGCTAGTGACCTCATCCACAGAGCTATGGACACTTACACTAGATCTATCTACCTTGGAATTCCACAATACCTATACTACCCAACACAAGGAAGTATTCCCTTCACTGCTACGCAGTTCCCTCAGGCCATACCTTCCCTTTTAGTGCTCTTCCGGGTGTGCATAAAGGATTTTCTAGCCCCTCTTGATATGTCTGTGAGGTTCCTCTCTTCACTAGGTTTATTAGCCAACTTTGGGCCTCTTCCTCTCCTAAGTCTTTCATACCAAAACACAGATGCACATAACAACATCCCACAAAGAAAACACACCACACAGACTTCCCTGTTGTAACACAGAGACAACAGGGTTTACTTATATACCACAATGTCACTCAGACAAACATTGTGGAACCACCCTTCTTCCTCTCTAGACAGTGAACAACACAAGATCACATTGCACCACAGTGAACAAGCTCGATTGTGGGATCGGGAATGCACATGCATGAGTCAATGACTTCCCCAATGAATCGTGAATGATCATAATGATCAACAACATTTAGGTAAAATCTTGATGATGGATTGGGCACGCATTCACGTGGTTTTACTTGTTGCAGAAGCAAGAATACGGGTTCTGCAGACTGCAGACTTGCTCAGACACACCATCAGACTACCATGACTTTCTCTTCCCAAGGCATTAACTTCCTCAACCAACTTCTGGAAGAAATGAATGATTGAGGATAGAGGACAAAAAGGTAGCTGAGGGTTCATGGGTTTCCCCATTGACATCTGGTCACACCCTATTGGCTCAGGGGGTTTGACTAACGCCCCTCCCTATCCCTTGTGGAATCATGCCCCCATCTCTTTCACGTTGCAGTGCAAAGCTAGCTGTGGTAGTTTTATTAATTTGTACATTTGCATGTTATTCAAAACATGATATGCTTGAATAGCACAATGAACCATAGGCATCAACCTGTTGAGGCCTGGAAATTCGCAGGCAACAACAGCAAGGGATTCTCCCCAGTCAACGTTCCCAACTAGCCCGTGACTGTTTGGTATAGGGAATCCGTCCGGTTTGCGGTCCGGCTACCGTAGGTCAAAGTAACAAAAAACAAAGGTTTTACTGGTTGCGGCCCGGTCCACTGTGTATTTTTTTATTTTTGATTTAAGTATGATATGCATATGCCTAATTAACCATGCAGGGTGATAAGGATGCAAGGAGCAGTCACAACGTGATGCGCAGGTTCTTACCTCTCATCTTAGCACTCACAAGCATCTAAATCATATATGCAGCAATGAAAAAAAACTAACTATCTATTTACCTATCCCCGGGGAGCAAAAATGTAACTTATTTATGAGTAATGTGTATTGTGCATGTATTATAAAGAGAAATGACAGGTAGCTGATGTTTCTTCCTACAACACATGAACGATTAAAGATATTTCAACAATCAGATAGCCAATTGTTTTATGAACAGCATACATTACTCATGGTGCTAATTCCACAAAAATAAACCAAAAATCATTTAAACAAGAACATAGGTTCTAAGAGTTAGAACGATCTAACGGTTAATGGACAAAAGCTGAAAAAACAAAATAGTTCATCTTTCCGCCATCCACAGCCTAACATTTGAAAGTCCCACCAATCTTTCTCCAACAGGCAAACAATGATTCTTTATTGCAAAAAAAAAGTAGTTCTTCTCACAATATCGCTTTACATGTCTAACTGGGAAAAAGCCCCTTTATTCCTTCTAAGCCTTCTATATTTATACAAAAGGGCGAGACTGTTGGGCTGCCCAAAGTGACCTTTGGGCTTCCCAACTCTTCACCTCCAATGTTTCACTTTTCTCAAATGTTTTTACAAAATCGTTACAAATTACAAAAGTGACCAATCCTTTATGAGGAGGGTCCCACTTGGGTGTCCAGAAAATTCTTCCACGCCAAAGCTTCAGAGGCGATGCCTTCAAAAGCACAAGGTTCCAGAAACTGCATGTTGATCTCAAACTTCGCAACCTGGTTCTTTATAGCCTCAATTCTGGCTGTGCTCAACCGAAGTTGATCCTCCAAAAGCTGCACACTGATGGAAGAATGATCTACTTCAATCCTCAAGATCTGATCATCCAGGGCTTTAATGTGATGTACTTTCGCTTCCTCCTCTTGATATCTCTTCTGCAACATCTCCACAAATGAGTTGTGGTTTGGGAAAATATCAAGCCTCTGTTCGGCCTCTGTTTGGAACCGATTGTAGGTAATAAGGAGCCTCCTGAAGAACTCTGTGCAGGCTCCTTTCGTCTTTTTAACTGCTTTTTTGAAATCCTCTGCGGTATTTAGAGAAATTCTAGTAAGTCATAATCCTGCTTGAGGGCCTGTTGATCCTTTAATGGTAGCTCTGCTCGATTTTCTTCATTGTTTTCCAGCCTTGCCATCCTCGCAGTCAAGACTTCAAGGACGTCTTGAGATCTATCAACGAAAAAAGAGGAGGTCTCCAGGATTTCCTCCAATCGGCCATCTATCTGCAGCACTTTGCACCTTTCCTCTTCTATGGCAGTCTGTAGTTGCAGCATCTTGTCCTTTTGGGCCATCACATGCTCCTTGAAGGGTTGTAGATTGACCTGCTGCTCTCTTGCTTTTTCTAGAGTAGTTGTTAGAAAAGTGACCTGCTTTTGAAGCTTCTTTTCCTGTTCTTGGGCATGCATCTCACTGGCCTCCAAGATGATCTTTTGCTGCTCTAAATCTTCTACCTTTCCCAACAGCTGTTCCTTTTCCATCTTTAGCTCTTGATATTCTTTCTGCACTTTCTCCAAGCATCCATGTGCAGTTTCACTAGGTTGTTTCTCTGCTTGGAGGAGCTGCAGTTCACCCTTTGAAGATCTCATTTCTTTTTTCATGTCTTCATATTTTCTTTTTAGCCTATTGCTTTCCTCTCTCTCTTTCCTTAATGTGTCTTTCAATTGAGCAGAGGACTTCTTGGATAGCTCCAAGTCTGTCATAATCCTGTCCACATTATCTTTCGAAGCTTGAATCAGTGCTGCTCCGGCTCTAATGGTGAATCTAGGGTCTTGGTCTGTTCCAAATACAACGGGTGTATCCGTTATCATTTTCCCAGATAGACCTCCTGTTTCAATCTTCCTTTGTGTTCTCTTCACTATCCTCTTTGTCGCCCTGTTATAGAAAACAGTATTAAAATCAGGGATCTCTTCCCCTTTTTTCTGTACAAAGGAGACCAGCTTCAGTGTAGGGACCACAGATTGTCCAGGTGTGCTAGCAGTTGGTACTTCTGGGTCCTGAACCTCGGGGTTCTCCACGTCCTATGTCTATCCTCCAGCTGTGTCAGAGGCTGACTGTTCTGTCTCTGTCTGTGTCAGCTTTAGCCTCTCTGCTTCTTGTTTCTGTAGATCTTCATCAAGCTTCTTTTTCTTTTCTTCTTCTTCATTTCGTCTGTCTTCTTCTGCTTTTCTAGCTGCCTCTTGTGCAACTTTTCTTTTTTCTTCTTCTTCTCCCTGTAACCACCCTGCATCTTCTTGTGCCAGCCTTTGGGCTTCCTCATTTCTTCTTTTGGCTTCTTCCTCAGCTTTTGCTTGTTCATCTCCCTTCCCACCTTTGGTGGTGATCTTCTTCTTAAACCTTCTCCTCAACGCTGTTATGTTTAATGCACTTCGGAAGACAGATTCTTCCCTATCCCAATGGTGGGTGTATTCAAAATGTACGTTGTTTTCTTTACAATGCTCAGCCACTTTATTGCGGGAGTCACTTCTATGGAAAGGCATCTCGCCAAAATGAAACCTTTCCAACTCTTCTACAAATTCATCAGCTTTCTTCACTCTCGTGAACCTGTAACTTCCTAACTTGAAGGGCAAAGGAGGATAGGTAGCCTTCTTATGCTCAAATAGGAAGCTCCCTATGCCATCCAAGAAGACCTGCCTAACCGCCTCCTTGTGAATGATGTAGTCAGTGGCGTATTTGGGCAGCAGGGAAGGTGCTCTTGAACCTCCAAACATCCTAAAGTAAAGTCCATCCTCAGTCAGATAGTAGTCTGCATATTCTTCCATTACTTGCGGCGCCTCCTGTGACATGCAATCACACTCCTTCAGGAAAATGAGTGTATATAAGGGCATGATTAAGTGTTCACAGACTTCTCGATAATGAATGTGGTACTTGTGTGCCCACAGTGGTTTATAAGCAGAATAGACAGGCATTCTTTCCCTATCCCAGATGCACCTGAGGTCGGGGAAAGGCTGATTGCACAATATACAATCGACAAGTATGGAACTCATAGAGAATTCAGACCTCTTTTGCGACACTCCTCCCAAAGCCGAGACCAAGCAAGCTGAAAGACTATGTGATACAATGCTGGCCTAGTTGAAAATGGTCCCCTGGGTTGCAACATAAAAAATGATTGGCATCCATTCCAATTTGAAGAACCTGCCATGAGCTATTCCAAAAATCATGTTAAGCATCAAAGCTATGAACCTGTATGGGGCCCTTAAGCTTGATGTATCATACTCTCCTGTAGCCATGGTTCTGAAATGCTTTCCTGATAGCAGCATTCTTTTAAGGGTTTCTACAAGGTCCATTCTAATGTTATTCAACCAATCATCAGACAGAAATATTTGCGCTTCTGGCAGGTGGTAGGCCAGAGCTACATATCCTGGGCTATATGTAGCATAGCCATGTTTTTCAACATTCTCCAGGATCATTGTTGTTACATCTACTCGAGGAAGAATCCAACCAATTACTTCAGAGCATGGGAAAAGCTCTGGTCTGGTGGCAATCTTCATCAGTGAAGATCTCTCGATATTGGCATATATGACCTCTTCTTCCAGGCCCATATTCGGCACCTCCCGGCGTGTGATCAGCCTGTAAATCTCTCCCCATTGGTTATCGGGCTCCACTCCAGATATACACTTGGTGTCTTCGTATATGTATTTTGTTTTGGTAATGACTTCCACTTCGGGCTCCTCCTCGACCACAGGGGCCTTCTTCTTTTGCCTCTTTGACATTTCGAGTTTGAAAACTTCCTGCCATATATGAGATTGTACACATTAAGCTATTTCCAGAGAAGTCGCAAACATTGAGACATCAAAGTGCATTATTTCACTTCATCTATGTTTAATATGACAGAAGTAATTAAATGAACCAAATATGTGTATGCATATAAGCTGAAATCAGAACTCTGGTGAGAAGCAAAATCTACATTGAAATAAAGAAATTCTGGGCTCGTCGTGGGTGCCATAACCATCGCGCGGCACAGGAATGATAGAGGAACTATGCAGGCCTTTCAGCGGTGTTAGCTTCTAACAAAACACTACCCCATAAATATATGGCCAATCAAACTACATGCAGTAATACATCCCCCTCTACCGGCTTGGGTTCGAAACCAGCCGCGAACCAGTTGCACGGAACAACACGGCGAAATACGACTGGGGTTTAAAGGACGCGGGTAGCACAAAAACGGGACAAACAGTCCAAACCCCACCAGGAGAGGCCACGGAAAACCTACTCCTATCCAAACATCATCACACAGGGCGGATTGGTGCAGACAGCGTAACGGTCATCTGCACCAAACCCCCTCAAATACTAAACGCAGGGTCGCATAACAAACGGCGGTGGGAAAAACTACTTAGTGGGTCAAACAGGCCCCCGCCCTTCCTCACTAACAGCTACAATACATTCCCTCTACTATATATGCATGTAATTACGGGGCGAAGAAAACGGCCGCAACAAAAACCTAGCCGTGGGAAAAATCACCAAATGCTCAAACGGAACAGGACAAAACAATAGAAGCCTACCTGGCAATGCTGCGTGAACAGTGGGAAGAAAATGGTCAAACTTCCACGGTTGAGCCACCTAGACGCGGGTACCAGCAATGGGGTCCTTGAGGGCTCGAGAGAATGACAGCAATGAGAGCGACAGTTGAACAAACAATAGAATAATAAAACCTTGACCCCGCGTATATATACAAAGGTAAGCGGTGGGAAAAAAAAATAAAAGATCGAACGGCGAAGAGAAATGGGTCAGACGCCAAAAGCCTAACTTATTCTGCAACATCGGGTGGTGAAAACACTAAACTAGCCGTCGAGACATCCGCATCGGAGCTCATAGGACTTAAAGTCGGAGCGTTAGTGGAATCGGGAGCCACAACGGCGGAGCTACAAAGGGTAAATCAATCCGCAACACGCAAAGACCGAACGAAAATAAAATACAAGATCGGAAGGCTAGCACCTTTTCCATCCACAACGGTGGGAACATGAAGGATATCACGCTCTGTCATAAGGCAAGAAACTTGCTCGAAGGAAAACGGCTAAAAATCGGAAGACTAATGCTTTCAGTAGCCGCAACGGCGGGAGCCTAAAGCTTAAAGCTCGATGAAACAACAACGCGAAGCCTTACAAAATAAAAGAGAAAGTCGGGAGACTTTCCCATCTGTCATCCGCAACTGCGGGAACAAAAGAAAAGGTGATCCGATTTGAAAACAACAAATCAGCCGATTAAGCCAATACGTCGGGGAAAAAATAACGAAGCCGAAACTGATTATCTATCCGCAACGGAGGGAGCATCAACCAAATAAACTTCCGATTCAAACATGCTGGAAACGCATTTGAAAGCAACGATAAAGTCTGGACAAACCGTGGATTGTTTCAAGTGTTAGAGGAAAATCAACAAGTGACAGATTAATCCAAGCATTAGAAAATCGTTCTGGAAAAATCATTAGATCAAATCAAAGAATAAAATTGAACTAATCTAAGCAAAAGGAGGGTCCCAAAATTTTCGGAATTTTGGGAAAATTGTTGTAGCTACAACAATTGGTGACTACCTGGTGAACCCCAGATTTCTAACTTAACTCCTCCTTGTAAAAGACTATCTAGCTCAAAATTGAAATATTCTAGATGTTTGTATTCCTAAGTTGGCCAACTCATACATTTAACTCATTTAGAAACAGTTCCTTGGGGAAAAGGTAACATCAGAAATATTTGCAAGTCTGAATAACTCTTTTGAGGCCAAATGAGTGAGATTTATTTTACCCGTCCTTAGGTAGTTTCTAGCTTGGACACCACAGGATTGTAACATATAGTAAACAACACTATCCATTTGTTCCTCATTCCCATGCCAACTGCACTTTTGTGCTATTTGAACTTTAGTTCTTGTGAGTCCTCCATCTGCCTTTTTTTCTGAATTTTATTCAAGCTCCTCTATCCATAGTGTCCTTTTGTGTGAGAGAAGGATTTACTGTTCATCTCATGGACGGAGAGGAACTTTCGGCAATTTTGAAATTCATGCTTATGATACTTTGCTTTGATATGTATTGTTTCTTTAAGGAGTTTTGACTCTTGATAGCTTTTAGCTTTTCTAAAATTATGGCATGGGATCATTTATATATGATGTACTGTCTACTTTGCTTCCTTTCCATGGGTCTTTTGCTGTCACCCCCCTTGGACATTTTAGATGTGAAATGGATGGAGCCTCGAAATAGTATTCCAGACCTCTTTTACTTCTGAGTTATTTACAGGGGTTAAGTAAGACTTCAATGAACGCGTGGCCAGTTAGGAACACTGCTACTAGAAGACATTCTATGTTTTAAAGCACAGTCTTTTGCTCAAGATTTCAGTTAATTAAGAACCCTGATGTTTCCATTGCAACCAAAAGTTTGCCTCTTTATTCAAAAATAAAAAGAACTAGTAACAAAGCATTTAAATCAAAAGAAAACAACATCAAATCAAATAATCAAAAAGAAAACAGCATCAAAGCATTAAAGAAAACAACATTATTTATGTACAAAAAGAAAAGAAAAGAAAATGTGTGCTCGCCCTTAAAAATCTTCAATCAAACGAATTAAAGGGCTCGGCTGTGGTGAAGGTCAAAAATCTATCCATGGTCTAAGTGTACCATTTTTGAAATTGAGACCATATCTACTAGTCTACATTCATCTTTATCAGCCTGAGGAAGTTGAAGGAGCTCAGGCTGATTGTCAATCTTATAACTGACCTTTCTTTCTGTATAATGTCTTAGCTTAAGCTCGGTTAGATAATTTCCCAAGACAGAGTTAGCAGCTTCATTTCCCTCTCCCAACCTGGTGACGGTATGCTTCATGTAAGGCTCTCTCAAAATTTTAATCTGATTTGGGCTACCCTTGAGAGGTAACAATAAATGAGACCAGTCTGAAGCAAAATAACCTTTTAATCTGGCATACCAATCTCGGTTGAGAATAAGCCCATATCCACCCGGTATGTCAGCCACCATAATGTCAATAAATTGACATATCTTGTTATTTACAGAAAAGCAAATGAGGACATTTTTCATCTCTCCTACTACTTTGACACCTGTGCTATCTAATTGTGTTACTTCCCAAGGTGTGGACTCTGGCTGTCCATTAATCTTTTTGCAAACCTCCAGTGGCATAACATTCACCGCTGATCCAGAATCTACCAAGCAATTATGCACATTATGATTCGGTATTTCTAGGGTCAAAAGAAAAGGCGGGGTTTCAGCTTTTTCTTCCCAACCTGGTTCTATGTCTTCTTCTCCTGGTTGCTTTTGAGTGGGTATATCCTCTTTAAGCTCCTCCATTTCTTCATTGTTTCCTTGATCAACACCTACCTGTTCTTCCACAAGTTTGACAGGCTCACTGATTGGCTCGGTTTCCTGGTTGACAATGGTGACTTTAGGTGTTTTATCTTTAATATTTACATCAATCTGTCTCTTGACCATCTCTTGCAATTTTTTAATCTTCGAAATTATTGCATTGTCTTTAATTGCTAGGTCTGTATCTTTTGTTGCTGTTGGTGTGCATTCAGATTTAAAAGCATCCTCTTCTGTGTTAAAAAGCGAGCTACCATTCCATAAGAACATGGTATTATCATCTTGTTTCTCTATGGTCTGGTTTTTCTCTTCTTCCTTACCACTGTCTTTAGTCAATTTCGAGTCCAACAGCTTATTCATCACCAATGTCATCGAATTTAACCATTGGGGACACTTCTTTTCAGAATGAGGTTGTTGGTGAAAAGTGCAGAAATTATCCCTCCCTACTTCTGTTATGTTTATTGATGGTAAATTTGGTGGAGGTATTTTCCATTGGTTGCTATCCTCTCTTTTTTGGTAGTAGGGTTTGTAAGTTTTCTGAGCTTCCCTCCCTTTCTCCAGATCTATTATTCTGTTGGATAGATTCTGCATCATTTTCAGCATTCCCTGATAATCATGTGATTGTTCAGCTTGAGGTTGAGACAGCAATAAGGCTCTTCTCCTGGTAGTTTTCTCTTCAGGTAGATCGGGATAATCTGCTACACTTTCCTTTTCAGCCTCTACCCTTTCTGCTTCTTCATAAATCTCTACCAACGTGGGTCGTGCTTTCATTTTGGCAAACATAGCTAACTCATGCCCTAGGGATGACGTGTAATATTCAATTAAGACTTTGTCTGAGGGTTTGTCAGCTTCAGAAAAGTTCTTTAGATATGTTGAAAGTCTTTGAGTAAAACTATGTACCTTCTCATTCTTCTCTTTTCTTAACAAACCAAGACCTTTCATTAGTGAGGCATGTGTCTTTTGGGCTGAGTACTTACTTCTGAAAGTCCTTTCGAAGGTGTCCCAATCAGGAATAGAGTTTGCAGGCAAACTGAAATACCAGGATGCTGCTGCCCCTTTAAGGGTATGCGGGAATAATCGATAGACAACATCTTCGTACTCCCTAGCCCTTAACCCTTCTACTGCTAAATAGAAACTTTGCAAGTGGTCATCTATAGCAGTCTTTTCATCAAGATCAAACTTAGGCAGCAGCTTATCAAAATCTTGAGGTAGGTTATGCAATGGAGGCGTGAGGTTCAAAGGTGATCTAGCTCTCCAAGCCAGCAGTGGATTGGGCTGATTCACATTTACACCAGCCATGAGCAAGGTGAACGAAACAGACTCTGATCAAAGAGCAATGTAAGGTGAAAATGGGCTTTCTTACTTCAAAGGTAGAACCAAACTTGTAAGTGCTTGGGTTGGGTCAAAAGCTTCAAAACATCTGCTGGTAAGGTAACCTTGGGAAAATAAGTTTCCACGGCTAGCCATGCACTGGCGGCCCTCTTTCTAGTGCCAGAACTGTTGAGGCCTAGAAATTCGCAGGAAACAATAGCAAGGGATTCTCCCCAGTCAATGTTCCCAACTAGCCCATGACTGTTTGGTATAGGGAATCCGTCCGGTTTGTGGTTTGGCTACCGTAGCTCAAAGTAACAAAAAACAAAGGTTTTACCAGTTCCGGCCCGGTCCACCGTGTATTTTTGTATTTTTGATTTAAGAATGATATGCATATGCCTAATTAACCATGCAGGGTGATAAGGATGCAAGGAGCAGTCACAACGTGATGCACAGGTTCTTACCTCTCGTCTTAGCACTCACACGGGGGCTTCACTTTTTGACCAATATCCTATCACGTTAGTTCATATTGTGGGTTTTAAAATTATCAAAAATTGAACCAATATATTGCAGGTATTAGGGGGGATGAGAGGTTTAAGGTTGGGGTGGGTAGGGTGGTTTATAAGGATCGAGGTATAAAAGGGTTGGGGAGGAGGTTTCAAGTATTGGGAGGGGGTTTCAACAAAAATCATTTGGGTCAATATCTTTGGAAATTAAGGGTATTCTTTAATATCCCAAGATCGCACGTGCTATGTGAGAGGTTCACTAAGTGAAGTCCCCGTGAGCACTCACAAGCATCTAAATCACATATGCAAC